>JAGFNQ010000815.1:88906-117173 GCA_024364735.1 Boesenbergia rotunda | reverse complement strand
AATAGGAAAATAAACAGCACTGTTGAAAATATTATTAATCAAAAACTTCTTTCCTCTTTTTACATGAGCCCTAACTTGTGTTTAAATAACCTAAGAAATAAGAAAAAATCGCAACAGAAAGGCATAACAGAAAAAGAAAAACTCATCCTAAAAAGAGATAGTCTAAATAAATTTTTAGAAACAAAATTAATCCTAAAGATTTAAACAGACTAAAAATCCTAAAAATGTAAAAAAATAAAAAATATCAAAAAATAAAAAAATAAAAATTATAAAAAAAGATTAATTTATTAAAATTAATAAAAAAAATTCATAGAATACTTCTGCATTATTCCCTCAAAGGAGGAAACTGAAATCCCCTTTTATAGCTAGGGTTGCTCGGCCCCCGTGGCACCAGTCATGTCGGTGGTATGGCCAAGCCATGCCAAGCACGACCGGGGTGGTACATCCCAATACATGGTCGTGCCTGGTGGCATGGTCTAGCCGTGCCACCTTCATTGTCAAGTAGAGAACAACCAAAGGCAGGTTGTGCTCTGTTGGCACAGCCAGACCTGGAGGACGAGGCACGACCAAAGCTTGGTCATGCCTAATAGGCACGGTTGGAGAAGATATTCTAGAGCACCGGGTCTTCATGGCTTGCACAGTCGTGCCTGAGGGCACGATCTCAGTTGAGGCTGGCGTACGACTTGAATAGGATCATGCCTGTAGGGCATGACCTCGACTGGGAAGGAGGTACAGGTCATGCCATATGGCATGGATAGGTCGTGTGAGTTGCACGGGGGTTGCTCCTCTTGGACTAAGCTGGTCTTGTCACATCTCCGGCTCCGAATTGCTCCTTTTTGCATCTTTTCTACTCCAAAACGCTCACGAAAATGAAAATAGAAGAAAAGCATACCTCCAAACCAAAAATAGAGACTATGCTGATAAAAGCTAAGGGGCATAATAACGTAAATCTGAATCAATAATAACAAGTGAATGAGCGTGAAAACAAGGATAAAAACATATCATATCTATGCTCATCAACCATCCAGAGTTGGACTCGTCGGAACCCGTCTCTACCTTCTCCTCGAGCAGACTTCCTCCCCGACTTCTTGTCCCTCGGACGTCGCACGCGTCCTACTCGCTCTACTGGTGTACTCTTCCTCAACCTTCGCAACTCTCGAATGCGTCGAGCCTGTCGGCTCCCTTTCCACGCTATCTTTCTCATCTGCTGTATTTTCCACTCGACTTCCTGTGCTCCTAAGCTCTTTAACACTTAGACATAGGAATCAAATACCAACATGACATAACTTGACTCGGTTGACCACATCAGAACCATCCCGAGGTACTTACAATCTCCTCCTTTTTGATATGTATCAACCCGAGTTAAGTTAGAGTTAAACATAAACATAGAAAAAATAGTTAATAAAATATTGCAATTGGAAAAAAAAAGTTTTGCAAATAAATACCTCCCCCTTAACATATGTCCTAATTTCTCCACTGTGATCACATTAAAAATCTAGTTAAGAGGAAAAACCTTAGAATAAAACTTTAAAAAACATAAAAATCATAGAAAATTATGTAATCATCCAAAATTTTTTAGAATATGTCTAATCTAACGGTTAGTCTCAAAAAAAATATCAGATTTTCAAAAATCAAAGTCGAGGCATTTTTTTAAAATTAAAAATATGATTTTCGAGAAAAATTTATAAGAAATTCATTTTGTGATGAAAACTTCACAAAATTTTCTACAAAGTTTAAAAGTGATAGATTGGACTTTGTAACAATTTTCACAGAAAAATAATCATTCTAAGTATAGTAAAATATTTTCCATTACCAAACTTAGATATTTTTAAAAAATAATTTTTAAAATTGGATTTCACCTCAAAAAATTGGAAAATTTTTCTCAACATTCAATACGTAGTCTATAAATCTCAAAAAATCAAAATTTTCAAAAATAATTTTTTTAGTATTTTTCAAAATTTAAAAATTGATTTTGATCAAAAATTCACAAAAATTTAACTAATGGTCAAAAACTTTCAAAAAAAATCTGTGAGAGATAAGAATGAAGTCTATCACAAAAAAAAAATTTTAAAATAAATTTTCTACAAAATTAAAATATTCAAAAATAATTTTCAAAAATAATAAACAAACAAAAATTCACAAACATTAATTATTAGTATGAAAAAAAATCCTAACAGTTCAGGACTAATTTAGGGATCTAAAATAAGTTTCTACCTACTGGATTTATAAAAAATTTAGGTGAAATATAACTTTTTAAAATTTTTATAATTTACCCCCTGTAATTTTTAATATACCAGTTTAATCCATGAAAATTTCTATAATTTGGCTTTCAAAAATTATTTGAACATACGGATTTCTTTTCTGACATTTCTACTTTTTTCAATTTTAAATTTTTATTTTGTACTTGATCATAATTTCTAGTGAGCATGCATTGAATAAATTCAATTTTACTTCTACATTTCCTTCTTTATTTTAATGTACTTATTTGGTAACTTACACAATATCTACTTAATATTTGTATTGCATCATATAATTGATCGGGAAGAAGGTTACGTACCTTACTTACCGTATCGGATTCGCAGTCGGATGCTCCCCCTTCGTAGATGCTCTCGATGCTCATGTTGGATGAGCTTTTGGTGTCCTCTTCTTGGTAGTTCGCCATTAACGCAAGACCGACATATTTTTCTATATTGGATTCCGGGAATGATGATTCGCTTGGCGTCGCCTTTAGGATCTTTTGCTTGCTTCGACTTGGCTGTTTTTCTTTGTCTTTCTTCTTTAGTCTCAGACAGTTATCCTTGATGTGTCCTTCCTCTTGATAGTTATAGCAATGGACCTTCCTTTTGCTTCTTAGTAGTTTTGATGTCTGCGACTTATTAAATTTGTTAATTTTAAGGAATTTAGAAATCTTCCTTATCATATACACTTTTCCATCCTTATTGGGCGATGTGTTTGAATCTGATCCATCCTTTTAGGCCTTCTTGTCTTTTGGGGCCTTCAGCGCTAGGTTTTGACTTGGGCTTTCTTTTCTCATTCCTACACACCGAGTTTCATATAATTCCAAAGTAGAAAGCAAACTTTCTAAGGTACTTACCTCAAGGTCATTAGATATATAATATCAGTTGATGATGGAAGATCAATCTGGGGTTCTCGGGAAGGTGTTGAGAGCGTATATTTGTGAGTCCCGCTTCGTTATCGATTCTTTGAGGTTATTGAGTCCGTGATCAGCTCTTTGAGTTTGGCATGCAGTTGGGCCACTGGCTCTCCTTCTTCCATTCGGAGGTTGTTAAGTTGATTCCGAAGTGTAAGTACCCCGCGTAAGATTTGATGTGATCAATCGAGTCAAGTTAGGTCCTGTTGTGTTTTAATCTCTGTGTCTAAGTGTGTAGGAGCTTAGGAGCACAGGAAGATGAGTGAAAGACGTAGCGGTCGAGAAGGATTGCATGGGAAGGGAGCCGATGTGCTCGGTGCATCTGAGGGACATAGAATTCTGCGAAAGAGTACGCCGGCGGAGCAAAAAGGACGCGCACTGCCTCTGAGGGACAAGAAGCCAAGGGGGGGGGGGGGGGGGGGGGAGTACGCTCGAGGAGAAGGCCAGAGGAGGATTCGGGTGAGCCTAACTCTAGAAGGCCCGAGATCACCCAATAAGACCCGTAGGAGATCGGTCAGCATAAAGTTGACCGAAAGCTACTCGGGCGCCCGTGAATAAGAACGCCCCATGCTCTCGGGTGCCCCTATTCCCGGGCGCCTCTATGCATACAAGCGCCTGAGATGTGGAAACTCATCAAGACTTAGCCGTTTGCGAACGTTGTGTAGCGGATAACTTTTAAGTCACGTGTCAGGCACCCCCAAGCACTCGAGCGCCCCTATTGTTCCACATCAGCATTCGGATAAAGTTGATTGGGGTTATAAATAGGCACTCAGAGCTCAGTTCCATTCAACAATTCAGTAGTGCACAAATTTCTTATAATCTTTCTCTGTTTTCTGAGTTCTAAAAATGTGTAAGAAGTTCTCCGCCTAAAGGATTTATTCAGGAGAATTGCGCTTCAGTTTATCTTGAATTAGCAACCTTCCTGGTTGCAAACTAAGTAATTATCTGGCCTTTTTCTTTTTCAATATTGTTTCGTTTTAATGTTATTATTTTTTTGAACTAACTTCCATCTTTGTTGAGCAAAAATAAAAGATAGTCGTTTTAATTTTCAGAGGCAATTCACCACCACCCCTCTTGCCGACCGCACGATCACCTTCAATTGGTATTAGAGCAAGAATGTTTCAAAAGGACTAACCACCATTTGAAGCAACTTACAAAATGGTCGGACTGGTCATCTACCCGCCAAAGTTTGAGGTGGAGTTCGCTAGTTGGAAGCGAAAAAATACAGGTATTCTTCAAAATTAATTTTGATTTACTTTTAATAATGAAAAATGATTTTGTAGCTCCCAAAGATGCCGACGACAAAGATAAAGATGAAGGCCTGTGGACAAAAAAGGAGCAAGCAGATTTTGTAGCAAATGGGAAAGCAGAATTTCATCTGCTAACCGTTCTACCGACACAACAAATCAACTGCGTTGGAACCTACAAGTCAGCGAAAGAGCTATAGGAGAAATTCTTACAGTTGCATAAAGGAACCTCGGAAGCAAAGCTGGCACGACGAGATATCCTTCGTAACCAACTCACCAACCTCCGGATGGAAGAAGGAGAGACAGTGGCGCAACTGCATGCGAGGATAAAAGAATTAATCACCGGACTCACTAATCTCAGAGAAACGGTAACAAACCGAGATTCACAAAGGTATGATTTAAACGCATTTCTAAGAACCACGAAGTGGACGTTGATAATAGACTCATATTATATCTCCCAGAACATAGAGGTAAGTGATGTCCCCAGAATAGATGTCACGAATGTGGGTCTCAAATTTAGATATTTATAGATTGAAACCCCTAGCTCACAAAATAAAATGTAGTAAAGGGGCCTCAAGTCGTGTTTTTTCCGAGGACTAGTTCAGGATGTTTGATTTAAACTCGAATTTATGTGTCGTCAAATGTTTTGGGGTTTTCGAATAATATGGGGGTTTGTTTTGCAATTTTGAAGGAAATAACAGTAACAAGATTGACTTAGCTAAGCAAATATGATTGCAAAAACCACACTTAAACTAAGCAACAATTAAACCATGCAACTTGAAGTGATAAGATTGGAATTCAAAGCTAAAATTAAGTGCAAGGACACGGTAACTAAAGGAATTTGAGAATTAAAATTAAATGCAAGTAATTGTGTCTCACGGCAAGTTGGAAAAATTAGAACAAGTAAAGCTTAAGCAAAACAGAGCATGGACTGAAGCTAGACCACCTGATCGGTCGACAGTCCGATCAGAAGCAAGCCTGATCGGTCGACAGACCAATCAGATGATGCTTGGGTCAGTCGACAGACCGATCAGTGTCTGAAATATTATCGGCTACAGAATGGAACTGCGAAGAACAGAATTCAGAAACGCAATTTAACAGAAACTAAACATCAAACTCATCCCTCAGTTCGAATACTTCTTGTTGTCACTCAAGAAACAGCTACGAACCCCGTAGCTCGACAAATCAACAGCTCCTCAGCTCCCGCGATCAATTTCAGCTCAGATTTTGACATTGAGATAACCAATCCTCCGATCTCTTCGTACTTGTTGTGATGGAGTGTGATGATGATTCAGGAGCAATCAAAGCAACTCAAAGAACCCCTCCGACTTGCATCCGATTGATGAGGATGGAGAACAAGCGTGATTCGATCTGAAACTGGCAAGAACTGGCGAAACCCTCACAAAGCTCTTCTCAGCGACAAATTTGAGCAGGAAATCTCAAGGAGACGCAAATCTGATGATCTGGAACTCAAACCGAGCTCGATTCTGATGTGGTCGCGATCGATGAAGAAATGAAGAAGAACGATGCAAGAACAGGGAAGAGCTCGGAAGAAACTGCGACACACGGCGACGCAAAATTTCTGAGGGATTTTTGATTAAGTACTTAGAAATGGACTGCTGAGATTGTCTTGGCTTAATCCAACGGTTGGATCTTTTCTGATTGAACCCTAAACTTCCAAATCTCAGTCTGAAGGTCAGATCTACCTCTCCTCAGCAGGGATCAATCGGATCTGCCCTGGATGGCCCAGATCTACTTGCCTTCCGAATGGACGGCTCACAGTTCTCCAAAGCTTGATCGCCTTGATCTGAGCCCGATTCTGACCCAACCTTGACCCGACTTGACCTAGGTCCATGTTCCTTCAGCCTACAAAAGTCAGATTCAAATTAGATATCAAAACATCCCAAAATTGCAAAGATTTGCAATTAAACTCAAAATAGAATTAATACATGGAACCTAGGGTAAACTCAAGATTAAGCATGTAAAATATGGGTCAAACATGGATTTTTTAGCCTGAAATAATCAATAAAATAGTAGTTATCAGTAAGTAATCTAGAACAGTTATTCTGTACCTTAGAACATCATGAGTCTAGATGCATAGGAAATGAAAAAAAAATTGACAACATTGCCCTTCACTCAAGGAAGACCCAAAATGATGAAGTGTTTCAGCCGATGAAGAGAAAGTAGCATACATGGTAAGAAAATTCAAGAAATTTTTTAAAATCTAATAAGTTTAATGAGATGCAAGCCAAAAGATACCCTCAGAGTAAAAGGAAGATAAAATGCTATCAATGCAACAAAGAGGGACATGTCAAGGAAAACTGTCATAAATTAAAGAACAAAGGAAAAGAGGCAATGAAGTCAAAAATCCACAACCTAAAGGCAACATGGGACGAGCCCTCATTGTTGGTACAAGATGCATCAGTGATGTTCTCCTCTAAGTGTTTCAATGGTTGACAATATGCTTAAGTCAATGATACATTGAACAAGGGAAGGGTGAGTCAAGAAAAGAGTACCAAAGTGAACCAAAGTCCTAGTTAACCTAGGCACTAAGTCCTGGTTCGTGGAATTGGGCACTAAGTCCTGGCCGAGGGCTGGGCACCTAAGACCTGGTGAGTGAAGCTGGGCACTAAGACCTGGTGAGTGAAGCTGGGCACTAAGACCTGGTGAGTGAAGCTGGGCAAAAGTCCTGACAAGTGAAGTTAGGCACTAAGTCCTGGTCGTGAGATTGGGCAAAAGTCCTGGTAGGTGAAACTGGGCAAAAGTCCAACTAGATGGGTCGGGTGGCAACCGTCTCCTGAGAGTAGGTGAAAGGCGCGTTCCTGGGGATGGGAACGTAGGCGTCGGTTCGACCTAGGGTTTCGCAGAAATCCGAAGTCAGAACCAATTCGTTAAGGCTAAGATTGTACATGTGTTTTCCTTGTATTTATGTATCTTGCAGGTACCTAAAATGGAAGACAAAGCAGGCAAACAAACACACAACAAAGCTGGAAACAGGGCTGCTAGGCGCCCCCATCAACCAGGGCGCCTCAATGAATCATGGTGCCTCATTGAACTAGGCGCCTCATTCATTCAGGCGCCCTGTATGTCTAGGGCGCCCTGGTCGAAAGCCTTATTGGCTGCTGCGAGTTCGGCGCAGAGATAAGCTTTGACCAAGCTATATGAGGCGCCTCATTGATCACAGGCACCCTATACCAAGCCTATAAAAGGGGCTTCGACCCCTCAACTCAGAACAACACTTCTACGATCATTCTGAGCATTCCGAGCTAAAGAAAAGTGCTAGAGACGAAGCCCTGCGACTAAGGAGGCTCCAGGAGGAAGTGCGCGGCACTTCGGAGGTCCAGATCGGCTGGGCGTTCGACTTTTCTATTTTGGTTTGATTTACTTTTCTGCACTTACTTTTCGTATAATTTTTTATTGTAAATTGTACACTGTAAGACGGGTTTCTCCGCCTCCGGAAAGTCTGGAAAGGAGACCATTAGTGGACGGGCATTCCCGTGCTTAGGCCTTGGATGTACTGACCCTAGGGGGTCGGGAACCAAGTAAATCCCGTGTGTACAAAGTGTCTTTCTTTTCTGTTCTTTCGTATTTCCGCTGCGTACTAACTCTGTGTCCAGAACGAACCGAAAAGTTTACAAAGTTTCTGCGAAGTTTTTACGGTCGATATTCACCCCCCCCATCTATCGACGACACCGGCCCCCACAAGTGGTATGAGAGCCTGGTCGCTCTTTACTGGACTAACAGCCGACGGAGCAAAGACGCCAGGAGTTGAGGGGGGCCCAGGGGTGAATCAGGTACATTTTTTTTAAGTATGTCAATTTTTAAATTCCATATTATATGTTTCAAGTGCAGGGAGAGAGGGCATTATAAAAATCAGTGTCCTACTCATAAGAATCGCTCCTCACCGGCGACAAAGGAAATACCAGCACCAGGAGTCCGGAGGGACAAGAGCCACGTATAGTGCTTCAAATGTCAAAAGCACGGACTCTACAAGAATAAGTGTCCGACAAAGGTACGAAAATTTTACGTTCCTAGAAATTTTCAAATTCCTGCACAGTCGTATGATAGTTTAGATAATTTCTCTGAAAAAATCAGAATTATTGCATAGTTAAATCAATATCTTACATGACCACTTAGAAAATGTAGATAATGCTAAAATATCAGAAATTAACTTTTTAATCCTTAATGTCAATTCAATAATTTCCAAAATAAATTCTGATAATATTAATTCTGTTAATTCTGAAAACTCTAATAATATTAATTCTGTAAATTTTGAAAACTCTAATAATATTAACTCTGTCAATTCTGCAAATTCTAATAATATTAATCCTGAAGTTAACTCTGAAAGGGATAATCCTGAAATTATTTCTGAAAATCTTAGGGATAATCCTGAAATTATTTCTGAAAATCTTAAGGATAATTCTGAAATTAATTCTAAAAATTTTGAGATTAATATTGAAAATATTTCTGAGGATAAAGATGATTTTTCTAAAAGTATTTCTGAGGATAAAGATGATTTTTCTGAAAATATTTCTGAGAATAATGAGGATAGTGGAGATAAAATCTTTTTAGATAATAATTTAATTATTTTCTTGGATAATCCTGAAAACAATTATAAAACATTAACTAGTAGCCCAGAAAATTACTCCACCTATTATGAAGATATAAAAGGATATAATCATGATGATGAGGATGAGGATGAAATCGAATTTTTTACCATCAAGGATATAGTTAACAAAGTTTTCAAAGATTCAAACAAATCAGAATTATTAGAAAAACTTAAAAAATTAGATAAATAAAAAATAGTAGATGAGTCAAAAATTTTTGAAATCATGAAAATGATGAAATTAGTCCCACAAATTTTAATTAACCCAGAAATTTTGAAATTTAAATCAAATTAAATCTTAATAACCTTAATTTAATCTTTCATTAATTTAACACCAATTAAAATTCAATTAACTCAAATTCAAATTAATTTAATCCTTAATTAATTAAACTTTAATTAATCCTTAATTAATTTAATTAATCCTTAATTAATTTAAGTTTAATTAATCCTTAATCAACTTAACTTTAATTAATTCTTAATTAATTTAACTTCAACTTCAATTAAGTCTTATTTGAGTTAATGACAATTAACCTAAATCCAATTAATTTTTAAATAACTTAAACTCAAATTAAATAAAATCTTACCCAAACTACAACAATTAAATTAATAATATTAAATATGTCAATGTGGGTTGGCATATTTGCGGTTTCACATGACATGTATCAAATCGGGAATTTGATACATCATTAGAAACTTACGTAAAATAATTTGAATTGTTTGACTCATGCATAACTGCTATGTCATGCATCTGCTATTTGTTTTAATAATATATGTCATGTCATTCATATTTAAGTTTATGCATGATTTAGAACGGTCATAAGAAAAAGACTAGTTGAAACTTGAACAATCTAGTATTAGGTGGAGGTGAGATGATAGTACATTAGGGAAGCCATCTGGTGGAACTAGCCGAAGCTACCGATCCAAAACCTAAGCTAGTTAGACCAAAATTTTTCAAAAAGTAATTTGAAAATGAATTTTCGGTAAAAGGCTTTATCAAGGAAAGGGTTGTTGCTCCAATAAAGCTATGGCCAAAGAAGACCTCTGTGCCTCGCCAAGACCTGAAAGCCAATTATCGAAACTCAAATTCAATTTACTATTTGATAAATTTGAATCTAACACAAGTTTTAATTAAATCTTAGATTTAAATTCAAAGAAAAATTATTCAAGCATCTCACAATACACCCATAAGGCAACCATGCTTGCTTGTACTGAGACATCTAGAATGGGTGAGATGTTAAGGACTAATAAATTGAAAAATGTTTTTCAAAAATTATTTTCCAAAATTCTTAGAATATTTTTCTAAAAATCTATTTTCAAAATAGTGTTTTAACATAATAATGTTTTTATGGATTTCATATTTGTCTGAGTGCTTATATATGATAGATTTTCAAAATTATATCTTTGTGAAAAATTGTTTGACTCACACAATTAGACACAAGCCTCTTAGGTCAACACTAAAGTCTTTTAAGGCACTTAGATAAAGTCAAACAGTGTTGGATACAGGGGGAGTATTTTTTTATAATTTTTTTTAAAAACTGTGCTTTACAAATCACTATCACTTATGCTTTTCGTAAACTGTGCTTTACAAATCACTATCACTTATGTTTTTCGAAAATTGTGCTTTACAAATCACTATCACTTATGTTTTTCAAAAATCGTGTTTTACAAATCACTATCACTTATGTTTTTTGAAAACTATGACTATCATTTCAAAATATTTCTCGAAAAGTGTGCCTATTTCCCTTTTGATCTTGATAAACCCTAAAAACACAAAGGAAAGTCTACTTCATGATCTATAAGAACTCCTAGGATGTGTTAAATTTAGGGGGAGTCTAAATCAAAAGAGATTATTTCTAGCAATTATTTTTTTTGAAATTATCAGATAATTCTTTTGGTCTGAACCAAACCCTAAAGACTCAGGGGAAGAGTACTTGTAGTCAACAAGCTTCCTAGGATTGGGTTAAGTTTAGGGGGAGGTCAAATTAAAAGAATTATTAAACATTTTAAAATAATATGTTTTCATACACTATTTTTCAAAATTCTCATAAGCATATTCCCTTTCAAAATACTACCATTTTAATCATACTTTTTATTATACTATCACTTTCAAAAACTGGTTTCTTTTGAATCACTTTTGAAAAGAATATTTACTTGGGTTTGGAGAATTTCCAGGACACTTAGGAAAATATCCTTATAGTTAACAAGGGTTCCTAGGATTGTATCAAACTGGAAAATAAATCAAGTCGAGTAAAATATTTTGTTTTCAAAAGTGCACAATATTTTTCAAAGTACATATTTTCCAAAGTACATATTTTTCAAAAATACTTATATTTTTCAAAGATGCATAATATTTTTCAAAAGTACAATATATTCAAAAGTACTAGCATTTTTTTTTAAAAAAGCACAATATATTTTTTCAGAAGTACTTGCATTGTTTTCAAAAAGCTCAATATTTATCAAAAGTACTTGCAAAATATTCAAAATATTTTTCAAAATATAATGTTTTCGAAAGTACTAATATCTTTTCAAAGTACTAATGTTCACAAAGTGCAAATAATTTTTTAAGAGTGCAGATATTTTTCAAAATACTAACATGTTTCAAATTAAGAACAATTTTGTCCAATCTTTTTCAAAGTGAAAATGTGTTAAGTGTAAAATATCTTTCAAGTTTTGTTCAACATTTTTTAAAGTATTCCTCGAAATGCACTATTTATCTAGTGAAAATCTTTTTATGAGTGCAATGTTTTTTGAAAAGCCTTTTCTAAATGAAAGTTTTTTCTAAGGTAATAGTTTTCTAAGTGCGAGAATTTTTTAAGTTCAAAATATTTTCCTACAAATATAAAAAGGTTTTCCAAATTACACAATACCTTTCAAAATTGGAATTTTTTTTGGTGCAATTCTAATTTTAACTAGCTTTTTGCTATGCTTTCAAAAATTATACTTTCAAAAAGAAAAGCAATTTTTGTCATTGTTGGTGCAAGTGTGTTTTGTTATTTTTTTTTTTTGATGTATGACAAAGGGGGAGAGAGTGCGCTTAAGTTAGAAATTTTTTTCTCTTCCCAAAGGATCAAATGATGTCAAAATGTTTTTTTCCAAAAAGAGGAGAGAGTGAGCTGAAGTTTTTTCCCAAAGGATCAAAATGTATTTTCAAAACTTAGATCATTTTTTTCCAAGGATTATAATTTAAGCCCTTTCATCCAATCTAACTTAAGATATTGTCAAACATCAAAAAAGGAGAGATTGTTGGTGCAAGATGCATCAGTGATGTCCTCCTCTAAGTGTTTCAATGGTTGACAATATGTTTAAGTCAGTGATACATTGAACAAGGGAAGGGTGAGTTAAGAAAAGAGTATCAAAGTGAACCAAAGTCCTAGTTAACCTAGGCATTAAGTCCTGGTTCATGGAATTGGGCACTAAGTCCTGGCCGAGGGCTGGGCACCTAAGACCTGGTGAGTGAAGCTGGGCACTAAGACTTGGTAAGTGAAGCTGGGCACTAAGACCTGGTGAGTGAAGCTGGGCACTAAGTCCTGGTGAGTGAAGCTGGGCAAAAGTCCTGACAAGTGAAGTTAGGCACTAAGTCCTGGTCGTGAGATTGGGCAAAAGTCCTGGTGAGTGAAGCCGGGCAAAAGTCCAACCGGATGGGCTGGGTGGCAACCGTCTCCTGAGAGGAGTAGGTGAAAGGCGCATTCCCGGGGATGGGAACTTAGGCGTCGGTTCGACCTAGGGTTTCACAGAAATCCGAAGTCAAAACCAATTCGTTAAGGCTAAGATTGTACATGTGTTTGCCTTGTATTTATGTATCTTGTAGGTACCTAAAATGGAAGACAAAGCAGAGAAACAAACACACAACAAGGCTGGAAACAGGGCTGCTAGGCGCCCCCATCAACCAGGGCGCCTCAATGAATCAAGGTGCCTCATTGAACCAGGCGCCTCATTCATTCAGGCCCCCTGTATGTCTAGGGCGCCCTAGTTGAAAGCCTTATCGGTTGTTGCGAGTTCGGTGCGGAGATAAGCTTTGACCAAGCTATAGGAGGCGCCTCATTGATCACAGGCGCCCTATACCAAACCTATAAAAGGGGCTTCGACCCCTCAACTCAGAACAACACTTCTACGATCATTCTGAGCATTCCGAGCTAAAGAAAAGTGCTAGAGACGAAGCCCTGCAACCAAGGAGGCTCAAGGAGGAAGTGCGCGGCACTTCGGAGGTCCAGATCGACCGGGCGTTTGACTTTTCTATTTTGGTTTGATTTACTTTTCTGCACTTACTTTCCGTATAATTTTTTATTGTAAATTGTACACTGTAAGACGGGTTTCTCCACCTCCGGAAAGTCCGGAAAGGAGACCATTAGTGGACGGGTGTTCCCGTGCTTAGGCCTTGGATGTACTGACCCTGGGGGGTCGGGAACCAAGTAAATCCCGTGTGTACAAAGTGTCTTTCTTTTCTGTTCATTCGTATTTCCACTGCGTACTAACTCTGTGTCCAGAACGAACCGAAAAGTTTACCAAGTTTCTGCGAAGTTTTTACAGTCGATATTCATCCCCCCCCTCTATCGACGGCACCGGTCCCCACACTCATCAGAAGATTTGGATCTCGAGGAACACGTCGGACTTGCGCTGATGGATTCACACCAAGAAGATGAAAGCATCGATGAAGGGGGAGCCACGTCAGAAGATAGCAACGACGAAGGGGGAGCTTCATACTTCGAAAGAAACATGGAAAGTAAGGTATGTTTTCTACCTCCTGATCAACTCTATTCAGGTATAAAAGCTATGATCAAATCAATTTGTAAATTAAAAATTAAAAATTAAAAATACAGACTTGAAAAAAATAACTAGCATTTGTATATCCATTAGAAATGTTTGATAAATTGAGATTTAAAAATAAAAATTTAAAGGTTCAAATTGAAAAATTAAAAAACAACCATGCATGTTCAAATTGTTTTCAAAATTCAAAAATAAGATATTTTGAAAAACTAAATTGATATTTACGATTTCATAGGGGTCCAATTGTAAAGATTCCCAAAATTTATATTCCACATAAGTAGAGATTAATTTTATTTTGGTAATTATTGCTTTATCCCGTTAATATTTTTTTGAGGTAATTGTTGCATAAAAATTAGTTTAATAATTTTTTTGAGTATGTTGTGTACCATTTACAGAAATTTCTTCAAATTTTTTAACAGTTAAACAGATTCAGTATGATTTTTCTTTCAAAAATGTTTTTTTAATTTAAAAAAAATAAAAAGTAATTAATTTTGACAAATCTGATTTTTAAGAATCTTGGATGATATTTGAATGTTACAAAAAATTTTAAATTTATTTGAAGTTAAAATCAAATTTTAAAAATTATCTACTTTAAATTTTATCAACTCGGATTTCAAAGTTATTTTCATAAAGCTAGAAAATTTATTTCACTTTGATAATTTTTTAGATAAGTCTACTAAAATTCTAACATGGATAATATTTTGATTAATTTTTAAGTAAAAATAAATTTTTGAAAATTATTTTTCCAAAATTACATTAATTTTCGAGCAAAATTTGAAAAATTAGATTTTTTGTAAACTAATTATTATGTTAGAAATGTACTCAAAATTTTTTGAAATTTTTGTACATTGAAATAATTTTTTTTGTAAGTGTTATCATTTACCTTAACATATTTTGAAGTTTTGATGTGATCAAAGGTGGAGAAATGTCATTAAGTTTAGGGGAAAGGGTTAAATTTTAAATTTTAAAATTTTATACTTTCATAGACACATATTTATTCTGGTTCTTTTTATGTTTGTTCATTTACCCTAACTTAACTTGGATTGATGTATATCAAAAAGAGAGAGATTGTAAGTACCCCGGGTATGTTTTGATGTCGTCAACCAAGCTAAGTTAGGTCCTGTTGTGTCTTAATCCTTGTGTCTAAGTGTGCAGGAGCTTAGGAGCGCAGAAAGTCGAGCGGAAGATGCAACGGTCGAGAAGGGTGGCACAAGAAGGGAGCCGACGGGCTCGGTGCATCTGAGGGACGCAAAGTTTTGCGGAAGAGTATGCTGGTGGAGCGAGAAGTGTGTGGGTGACGTCCGAGGGAAGAGAAGTCGGGGGGAAGCACACTCGAGGAGAAGGTCGGATGAGGGTTCGGGTGTGCCCAACTCTGGAAGGCCCGAGATCACCTAAGAAAATCCATAGGAGACCGGTCAGCATAAAGCTAACTGAAAGCTACTCGGGCACCCGAGAGCACTCAGGCACCCGTGAATAAGGGCACCCCTATGCTCTCGGGCACCCCTATGCATACAGACGCCCGAGATGTGAAAACTCATCAAGATTAGTCATTTACGAACGTTGTGTAGCGGATAACTTTCAAGTCGCGTGTCAGGTGCCCCCAAGCACTCAGCCCTGTTATGCCATATCAGCATTTGGATAAAGTTGACCAGGGCTATAAATAGGCCCCCCCAGAGCTCAGTTCCATTCAACAATTTAGCAGTACGCGAATTTCTTGTAAACTTTCTCTGTTTTCTGTGTTTTAAAAGTGTGTAAAAAGCTTCTCCACCCGAAGGAGTTATTTAGGAGAATTGCACTTCATTTTGCCTTGGATTAGCAACTTTCTTGGTTACAAACCAAGTAATTGTCTAGTCTCTTTCTTTTTTAGTATTGTTTTATTTTAATGTTATTACTTTTTTTTGAACTAACTTCCTTGCACTTCATTTTGCCTTGGATTAGCAACCTTCTTGGTTACAAACCAAGTAATTGTCTAGTCTCTTTCTTTTTTAGTATTGTTTTATTTTAATGTTATTACTTTTTTTTGAACTAACTTCCATCTTTGTTGAGCAAAAATAAAAGATAGTCGTTTCAATTTTGAGAGGCAATTCACCCCCCTCTTGCTGACCGCAAGATCTCCTTCACGGAGTATATCTCGTTTTGCTGGTTTAGCTTCAGAGTTACCTTCGTAGAGCTCCAAGAGCTTTTCCCAAAGTTCATTTGCCGAACCGTAACTGCCGATTCGGTTGACTTCTTGAGGTGGCAATATGCTCAGCAGATGGAACTCTGCTTTGCCGTTGACCATGAAATCCGCTTACTCCTTCTTGGTCTAGAGATGCTCTTCCTTTTTGGGTACTTCAAAACTGTAGTTTATCGTTAGTAATATATCAAAGTCAATTTTAAAAGTATAACATTTTGCGCTTCCAAAGCACAAACTCCCCACTACAAGAAAATTGAGATTACACAATACTTAACACTATTTTTAAAATGCGTTGTTTTTTTTTCTTTTTACAACGCTTTTAGTGTCTATGTTTTTTATTTCTTGTTAAAGACAACGCTCTTTCAAATAAGGTTGTCTATTGATATTTTTTTGAGATCAAAGACAACACTTTTCAAAAAGCGTTGTGAAAAATATTGTATATGTATTTTTTTTAATATCTATAATAATATTTTTTAACAAACGGTATCTATACTATTAGAAATACGATGACATTGTCTCAATGACATTTAATTTTAAATGTCATTATAGATATTTTTAATGATATTTAAAAAATCATTTTAAATATTAAAATATGATGGCATTTATAAAAATGATTATTTTAAACATCTATATACAATAACATATGATGATAAATTTTATCATAACACGCTCACATCTATTCTTTCTCACTGTACAATACGTCGATTAATCATTCTCCTTCCTAAGACTCTAACCCTTTCTAGCCATTGTCGCTCCTCTCACCAGGCCGATTCTTTCTCCTCCCTAACCCGCTCTCGTTGTCACTGCTCACTATTAGAAATTTAGTCTGTTATAATATTTTTTGACACGTTAATTTGATTGTATCATGATAAATATTTTTTATAAGGTCATTTATCAAAAGTGATTTTGATAAGGTAGCAAATGTCATATTAGACCCTTTATTATAATATATTTAGTAAATGTAGGACCCGTCCACTAGTGGTCTTCTTTTCGGAAGTAGAGAAATCCGTTTTACAATTTTTGATACAAGCACAATAATAATAATGAAACGAACACAACTTGTAAGTAAATGCAAACCAACAAAAATGGCGATCCCAACCAATCCGGAAGTTTGAAGCGTCACACACTTCCTCCTAGAGCCTCTTTGGTCGCAGAGCTTCGTCATAGTACTTTTTCTTCATAGGGAATGAGTAATCAAATGGAAAGACTGCTGTCCTGAACCAAGGGGGCAAAACCCCTTATATAGTAAGCATCCGGGCGCCCGAGTGGCTATAGGGGCGCCTCAAAAGTGGTCCAATCTGATCCGCATCAGCGAACTCAACATAGGGATAAAACCTGTCTTCTTGGGCGCCTGGGAGTACTGAGGCTCTTGGGAGCAGTAAGGCGCCTGGGAACTGATGTGGCGCGTCCAACCAGCGACCGCCAACTCAGCATCGCCAATAGTTAAGAAAAACCCCTCTAGGGTGACTAAGTCCTCTCAAGCGCCTGGGTTCTTGGGCTCCTAAGCCCTCTCAGGTGCCCTTGATCGTAGTAACTGCTTCCTTTAACCTGCAACCAAAGTTAGTCCAAGAACACAATATAATAAGGCAAATGTATGCATGAATGAAAGTTAGAGCTATCTGGTTCTGACTTTGGATTTCAACTGAAATCCTAGGTCGAACCGACGCTTACTATTCCCTATTCCGAGAAACGCGTCCTCATCTACTCCACTCTGGAGAAGTTGCCTTTTGCCAATCGAGATCTTCGGTTGGACATTTGCTCGGCCTCTGAGACTCCCGAATCTCGAGATGTCTGATCCTCAACCCGTCTCTACTTCTATATGTAGTCGTTGCTCAGCTATAAGTCTTCTGCTCGATCCTCGACCAAGACTTCGGTGCCCAATCCTCGGCCAAGTCTTCATGCCCAATTCGCGACCAGGACTTCGTGCCCAATTCCCCAAACCAGGACTTCAGTGCCCAACCCTCGGCCAGGACTTCGTGTCCAATCCGGACCAATACTTCATGCCCAATTCCTCGAACCAAGACTTCGTGCCCAACCCTCGGCCAGGTCTTCGGTGCCTTGACAAGGACTTCTTTGCTAGTCATCTTGATCCTGACTAGACTTCTCTCTACCAAACATCAGGTCCTATTTGGCTTTGTCCTTGGTCTAACTGACCAACCCAGGGTTCTCTGTCAAACATCAGATCTTGTTTGGCTAACCCTTGTTCTAACTGACCAAACCTTGGTATATTATCACACATGTCAAATCTAGGTTTGATCACTCTACCAAACATTAGGTCATGTTTAGCTAACCCTTTAGTCAAACTGATCAAAACATGTGTTTACCCTACCAAACATCAGGTCTTGTTTGGCTTAACTTTTGATCACTTTGACCAGACCTTGGTATATTGTCAAATATCGAAATACTAGAGGTTAACTGTTCATGTCTGATATTTTTTACACCAACAAATACTTCCTCTACTATCCACATGCCAATTAACATAATTGCCTTCAAACACGTGCATTATATGTGTAAACAAATGATTTTTTTTGTTGTCTTTTATTTTCTACGTCTTCATGTCATGAAATAGTTGTCCCTTTACCTATTGATATGATGCTTTTATACCATAGTGCTCAAACTTGGATGATGATGACAGTTGCACTAACCTCGATTACTAAAGATAATGACCAAATAGAACGTTTTGTAGTTTGATTGGTTGATGGCTTTTTTTCAGTCACTCAATGAAGCTCAATTAGTTAGCTATAACATGTGTTTTTGTTATGCTAAAGAACTCTAAACATATTTCTTATTGTATAGCCTAAATTTATTGGGCATTCAGCCATATTATTTGCATATATGCTGAGATATGATTTTCCTTTGATATCTAACATAAATTTGTAGGTGCACTTCATATTACCCAAGTTTGAGCAATGATATTTTACAAGATCTGATGTCTCTAAAATCATCCAACATGTTTCTGATTTCTTTCCTTCACATGATAATTATCATTCACAGGTACCTTTCCCTATCTTATACATTTATTTAGATAGATAAATCTTTATTAATGATTTTACCCTCAACTTTATATAGATTCAAAAAAATGGAAACCCTAGCATTGGGTTGAGATAACTCTCTTACACCAGCTTCTGGTATGAGTATGTATGAGCAACTGATTCAGCAATATCAACATCCACAAAGTCATTCAAAAGGTACCCCTTGCAATATTTCTTTTTATATGTTTTTTTATTTGTTTTTTTGAATGAGACTTAACTCAGAGAGAATTTTAAAATTGCCTAAAGGGTATAAATATATATTAGTGCTCATTTCATTTTATTACATGAATTTAGGTTTTTTTTTGTTAAACATAGAATGCTAGAATTTGTTAATGTTGGGATGAAATCCATTTTCTTTTGATTTATTTACTATAATTTTCAGATTCTAGCTGCAAAGGATTATGCTCTTATTTTAGGGATGCCTGATAGGGATATGCTTGGCACCGGAAAGACATCCACGATGGTGCATGGTGCATATTGTGAAAGCATTACTAATGACACATTTATGCTCTTATTCTAGTATGTTAGAGTTTTTTCATTTATATTGATTTGAAATGGATCTGAAGTTTGTGGATTATGTCTACATATTTTCTATTTGAATTGTATGATACATTTATGATTCAATAGTGATCCCGGCCTAGCTCACGTGTAGCTCGGTCGGCCAGCCTTTCGCCGCATAAAGATAGGTCAGGGTCGCGAGTGCGTGGATAGATCAATGTAGCTGGTCGGGCTAGGGGCCCTAGTCTCACTTGGGCCGAATCGCCCGACTAAGTGGTCAATCGGATGTACTCTGAGCTGGTCCCATATGAAAACGTCGAGTGTCCGACTCAGTCTGTCTCTCGATACGCAGCCTAAATTAGTCCCTAGCGAGAGATACCGATTGTCGGGCCGAAGGTCGTCCGGGCAACACTCGTTTGCCATCCAGTTGGTGATCTCCCTGTGCCCTAATCCTACGGCCCAGGGATGAGTCGGATTGGCCAAGTCCGAGTGCTCCTTGACTCGGGGAGTACTTTGTTCTAATCTAGGAGGTATTGGTTGCACGGCAAGATTTCACTCGGGGCAGCCGGTCGGCGACCCAGCTCGGGAATTATTGTTTTCCTAGAGAACACCCACTCCCTGACACTATACTAGCAAAAGTGGTACGAGAATCGACGCAAGACGGCTCAGGTCTGACACCACTCATGTCCGAATCGCGAATATCCCGCTGACATAGTAATTTCCTGACACACCTTGACACTCCGTACTACAGCCACCCCTGCCCACGTCAGACTGGGCGTCGTCGGGCGGCGAGCTGACAGTACCCCTGATTCTGTTCCCACATAAGACAAAAAGGTCGTAGACGCAGGGCAGAAGTATTAGTGATATGAGAGAAGTGTCCTAAGGCAATCGCCTTATGATTGTAATCATTTATTTTAATAAATGAATATTCACTATTTGAGTATACATGTTTGTGTATTTGATTGAGATCTTAAACTAATTTACTGAATGTCCGCAATACAATTCACAGCATGAGAGAATTTGTAATGAATTCACAACTAGTGATTATCTCTACATGTGCAATTGTGAAGTATTGAAATTGTCCCTAGTCGATGAATTGATAAATACGGACACTATCAATTCTGTTGAGACTAGCATGGGTTATTCTCTAATCAGCTGATTCACACTGGCTGGTGACATTGAGATGTCCGGAGATAAACATGAATGCTAGTTAAGGGAACTAGTTCATTGGAGTGACTGACTGTAGAACTTCATATGGTAGTCTACATATAGATATGTCAGTGAAGTTCTTACTGCAGCTTAAGTGCGATGTTCCTTTGACTTACGGTGTTCAAGTCATCTTGATCATGGAGACTTATACTTTGACATCTTAAGCAAGCATCTCCAAGGAGGTGTGGACCAGGGATGATTGGGTATAAGCCGAAGTGCCCGAAGATGTTTGAACAGCCTACAAAGGATTCACCACTCCTTGCGAGGAGATGTATACCCGAGGCCTATCATCGGATTGTTACTCGAAGCCTCTGGCCAGAGCATGACATGTTCAGAGTATGAATCTCTTAAATACATGAGAGTAATTAGAATCCGTAGAACGAGAAAACGTTACTTGGGCTAGGTGTGACGTAGTCAGCCTAGTGGGGACTGACACACATAAACCATGTTCTGAACCAAGTGGGTATAAGATGATGAAGGGAATGGGGCACGATTCATTATAGCTGCTGAAGGGTTTCAGAATTGTTTCTGAGGTCAACCATTGATCTTTCGATTAATTAGGGATCATGATGTACTACTAGGTGTCACTCATGATCGTTCTATAATTGATTAATTATAGACGACCAACATAAATCGAAAGTCTATTTAGTCACACGCACTACGAGTAATCCGAGGGATTTAAAACAAGTTGAAAATTGGATTTTCCAATCAAGAGAGATTAGGTTTGGTTAAGCCAAACGATAAGTCAAATCTGAATTTTTCAAAGACGCATCGGAAGCGTAAAATGGCTAAGGCTTTTGAAGACTTAATAGATGAATTAAATAAGTTTAATTCATTGGGGCGTGGCTTGGATGGGCCGGCCAAAGAGGGCCTCCATCCTCTTTGCTTGGCCGGCCACAACAAAGGGAGAGAACCAAGTTTTTGGATCAATTTATAAAATAAACCAAGTGTAGTTTATTTTATAATAAACCAAGGTTTGGTTTATTTCTTCATGGAAATTAAAATGAACCATGGATTGGTTTATTTTATAAAATTAATCATGGATTGATTTACCATGATAAGGAAATTTATTCCATAGGAGAGAAGAGACTTGATTGATTTTTATCATGAATTAAAATATGATTTTAACCATGATATAAAATCAAACTTGGCATGATGGAATAAGTTATTCCATATTTGAGAGGCTTGATGGTTGAGAGGCTACTATATAAAGGACCCAAGGCAAGGCTTGAAAAATAATCGAAGAGATGAAGGCATAGGCTCTCTCCCTCTCTTTCTCTCCTTCTCTTCTCCCCTTCTTGTCGTGCGCCAACCAGCCCCAAGAAGGAGCACCTGCCGACCGCCCCTGCCCTTTCCCTGCCGACCACCACCTACTGCCGGAGAAGGAAGCTCCGGCCATCTCTTGGCCGGAAGAAGGTGCTGCCGGAATTAGAGTTTGCCGCAAGGATCTTTTTGCCGCAAGCCTCTTCTTTTGCTTCGCCGGAATTTTGATTCCGGCCATCCTTTTGTGGTTAGTCTTCCGACTTCTCTCTTGGTTTTTCTTGTCGCGTTCTCGGAGAATCTAGTAGTTCTCGAGAACACGAAACTCGTGGCTTTGCGAAGTCATCCCGAAGATACTCGGCGTGGACGCGAATAGAGGCGGAGCTTCCAAGGGACGCTTACGGTTGGATCTCGTCCCTTCCTTCGAGTTACGCGAGGTAATACGTAAATTAGTTTACGTTTCTGTAAAATTTTAAATATATGATCATGTCTACACAAGATAAAATTACATGCTTAGATGTGTGGTTAAATAATTTGAGAAATTATTTATGCTAAACCTTCCGCTGCACGTAATTAATTTTAAAATTACGAACCCGCATCCATGTCAACATGCACCCGGTCCCAACAGTGGTATCAGAGCTAGGTTTGTGTTCGACATAATCATATAATTGTTTTTGCGGAAAGCTTTGTCATGATCTCAATTTTGGAAAATTTTCCAATTATGGAATCTTTCCAATTATGGTAAATTTTCGATTTAGAAATTTCAAAGTTTGGAAATCCTCATGAAATTTCGCAAACTTTTGAAATATCTCTGTTTCTGAAATTTTATGATAATTGTGAAAACTTACCATTTTTGGTAACTTTCCAATTTTAGAAATTTTCTATTTTGGAAATTTTCTAATTTTGGAAATACATAAGTTTTCTTTGTACCAGAAACTTACAATTATTCTGAAAACCTTTTATTTTCGGAAACTTTCCATTTATGGAAAGCTCGCAATTTTGGGCACTTTCTTTCAAGAAAGTCTAGACAAATTATGGGAATATTAATTGGCATTTAAATTCATAATTGGAAATTAAATTATTTACAAAATTATTTATTTTGGATTGAGCCTCAGGGAGCCGTCCAATTTAAAGTTAGTTGTTATAATTAAATTTCCTAAATTGGATTTAAGCTGTCAAATGTTTAATTTGGATTGAGCCTCGGGGAGCCGTCCAAATTAAGTTATTGATATTAATTTTCCATAAATAAAATATGTGATCAAATCTTGAAAATTTTTGAGGTGATTCTCAAACGATAATTTCCTTATTTGATTTATGAGGTGATGCTCTTACATATTATTGTCTCCAAAATTAATTAGGAAAATTGTTTCCTATAGAGTATATTTCCTTAAATAAGATTTTCATGAAAATAATATGTGGTTGAATTAAGGGAATCTGTCTTTTAATTTAAAAAGATTTGATTTAGAGAAATCAAAGTCTTAAACATATTAATTCCGAAATTGATTATGATAATTTAGAAAATTGTTTCCCAAAAACAATTCCTTGAATAAAGTATGAAATTAAAATTAGGAAATCTGGTTCCTAATTTAATTAATGAGACTTAATAAATTAAGTCACATGCATACTTTATTAAGGAAATCGTTAGAACATGACATAATTACATGTCATGAATGTGCATAAAAGAAAAAAGATGAGATCCAAAACCCCTTACAAAATATTAAGGCCAACACCTTCCATTAATATGGTTAGAACCGGAGTTTTGTTTCTCGTTTGGGTTGATGGACACATCCATGCCCGGCTTGAACCTCAACATGTTCAAACCATGGAATTAGTTTATGATTAATATAGTTGGAGTCAGAGGTCAATCCTTAGTTTTGGTTGTTGGACACAACCAAGCCTGACTAAACGGTTGAATGAGCTCCAACCATGTTAAAACTATTTCTTGATTAATGGGTCAGCCTTAAGCTTGGAGCATCGATTTGTTGTGCCACAGCCAAGGTCAATGTAAAGAGAGGTGCAGTTGGGTGCTATGTATATTGTTGCATACTTGTTAATGAGTTAACAACCCAATGATTTATGCAAACATTCAATTAGTTGATAGCATAATGTGATAGTTACATATGTATAATATGTAATCGGTATAATTACCTACCTTCATAGCTAAGAATAACTTGATGGACTCTAGCCATGGTTGTTCTTATCTATGGTTGGATATCAACCTATTTGGAGATGTTCCTACGATCTCCCGAATTGATAAAAAGGGTTATTCAATTCGAAAAATAAATAGGATTTAATTAATGTATATTGATGCATTCTTTATCATTCTTATCACATAAGCTCAATTTGTATTTCTAGGATAATCACCTGATCATGTCTTCTCTGAATTTGCGTTCCATTTTGGACATCAATAAGCTGACTGGGCCAAACTTCATGGACTGGCTTCGAAACCTGAGGATAGTCCTCAAGGCAGAAAAGCTTGCTTATGTCCTTGAAGAACAACTTCCCAACCATCCTCCTGAAGATGCAACTCCAGACCAGTTAGTGGCCTATCAGAAACATGTGGCCGATTCTGAACTTGCGAGTTGCATCATGCTGGCCGCTATGGTACCTGAGCTACAAAAGCAGCATGAGCATATGGATGCTCATACCATCGCCTTCCATCTTCATGAGCTGTTTGACGAGCAGGCGAGATCCGAAAGGTTTGAGGTCTCCAAACTCCTCTTCACCTCTAAGATGCAGGAAGGCACTTCTGTCTCACAGTTTGTGTTGAAGATGTTGGGGTACATTGAGCGACTAGGCACACTCGGATTTGCAATGGATCACGAACTAAGTATTGACTTAATTCTGCATTGTTTGCCCAAGAGTTACTCACAGTTTGTGATGAACTATCGGATGAACAAACTGGAGACTACCATTCCTGAGTTGCTTAACCTGCTGAAGACTGTAGAGCCTTCTGTAAAGCAGGATCAGAAGACGGTACTGTTAGTTGGTTCCTCAAAGAAAGGCTCTAAGAGGAAGCCCAAAGAACAAAATAAGGGAAGGAAGAAAAAGGCCAAAAAGATTGAAAAGGCACCAAAAGGCACTTGCCATCACTGCGGCAAGGAGGGCCACTGGCGAAGAAACTGCAAGGTTTATCTTGAGTCCTTGAAGAAGAAGGCATCCGATGCCCCATCCTCTTCAGGTATCTTCGTTATTGAATGTCACTCTATTTCCTCGTACACCTGGGTACTTGATACTGGGTGTAGCTCACATATATGTAATGACATACAGGGGCTAAGGAATAGAAGAAGACTCGTCAAGGGAGAAGCGAATTTGCGAGTTGGAAATGGAGCAAAGATTGCTGCTGTTGCCATCGGAACATATTTGCTAAAGCTCCCTACTGGACTTGTCTTAGAATTGGATAATTGTTATTTTGTTCCTTCATTAATAAAGAACATTGTATCTATTTCATGCTTGAATGAAAAGGGTTATCATTTAATTTTTAGTAACAATTGCTGTTACATAACTTTAAATGGTGTTCTTTATGGGACCGGAACTTTATGCAATGGTATCTACACGTTAGATTTATCCGGTGACGTTTTCAATATCGAAGTTAGCAACAAACGTGCTCGAATAGATAATCAAATAGACTCCTATACGTGGCATTGTCGTCTTGGCCATGTAAGTAAGAAACGCATGACCAAATTACACCGATGTGGAATTCTGGAATCATTTGAACCCGGTTCATTTGATACATGCGAATCATGCTTAAAAGGCAAGATGACCAAATTACCCTTTTCCGGAAAAGGTAAACCAGTGGGAGAATTGCTTGGTCTAATACATACTGATGTATGTGGACCAATGTCAACTCTTGCACAAGGAGGTTATAGCTACTTCATTACCTTTATCGATGATCACTCACGATTCGGGTATGTGTTCTTAATGAAACACAAATCTGAAGCTTTTGAGAAATTCAAAAAGTTCAGAAGTGAAGTAGAGAAACAGCTTGGCAAAAGTATTAAGATACTTCGATCCGATCGGGGTGGTGAATACTTAAGTCAAGAGTTTCAAGATTATCTTAGGGACAATGGGATATTGTCTCAATGGACTCCGCCATATACACCACAGCATAATGGTGTATCTGAGAGGCGTAACCGAACCTTGATGGACATGGTTAGATCTATGATGAATCATGCAACTCTTCCAAAATCCTTTTGGGGCTATGCGCTTAAGACAGCTGTTTACTTACTAAACAGAGTCCCGACCAAGGTAGTCTCTACTACTCCATATGAGACGTGGAATAGTAAGAAACCTCATTTATCTCACCTAAAGATATGGGGTTGTCCTGCTTATGTAAAGCGGACTGTATCAGACAAATTGGATGCTAAGTCTGATAAATGTCTATTTATTGGATACCCTAAGGAAACGAAAGGTTACCAATTCTATCATCCCTTGGAACAAAAGGTGTTTGTTTCAAGGCATGCTGTATTTCTAGAAAAAGAATTTCTTTTACAAGAAAACAGTGGGAGTAGCATTGAACTTGAAGAAGTTCAAGAAACTCCAATAGACATTACAGAGACACCTAGTCTAGACCCACAACCAATAACTCATAATGATGAGCTATCAGTTGAACCTAAAACAACACCACTTCTTCGTAGGTCTGATAGGACACGCAATATTCCAGAGAGATACGGATTTCTCATAAGTGAATCGAACGACGTGTTACTCATTAACGATGACGAACCTATCAGTTATGAAGATGTTCTGAAAAATTCAGAAAGGGATAAATGGCTTGAAGCCATGAAGTCGGAAATGGATTCCATGTACAAAAATCAAGTATGGGACTTGGTTAACCCACCTGAAGGGATTAAGCCCATAGGGTGCAAGTGGGTTTTCAAGAAGAAAACCGACATGGAAGGTAATGTTATTACCTTTAAGGCTAGATTAGTGGCAAAAGGATATCGTCAGAAACAAGGAATTGATTATGACGAAACCTATTCGCCAGTAGCTATGCTTAAATCCATTCGGATGCTCCTGGCCATAGCAGCTCATTATGATTATGAGATATGGCAAATGGATGTGAAAACAGCTTTCCTTAATGGAAACCTGCTTGAGGATGTATACATGATACAACCTGAAGGTTTCACATCGGTTAATAAAACCAAAGTATGCAAGCTTCGACGATCCATATATGGACTAAAGCAAGCATCCAGGAGCTGGAACATCCGTTTTGATGAGACAATCAAAGAGTTTGATTTCTCACAAAATCCTGACGAACCTTGTGTGTACAAGAAGGTTAGTGGGAGTGCAGTCGTATTCCTAGTGTTATATGTCGATGACATATTACTTATAGGAAACGATATATCAGTCTTACAGTCAGTTAAAATTTGGTTGTCCAAAACTTTCTCCATGAAAGACCTGGGAGAAGCAACCTATATCCTTGGGATTAGAATCTATAGAGATAGATCAAAACGATTGCTTGGTCTTTCGCAGTCTACATATATAGACCGAGTGCTAGAAAGGTTTAGCATGTCGGAATCCAAGAAAGGTTACCTTCCCATCAGGCATGGGATCAACCTTTCGAAGTCTATGTGTCCGCGCACAGAAAACGAGAGGATTTGCATGAATAAGATTCCTTATGCATCCGCGATAGGATCTATCATGTATGCTATGTTATGTACTAGGCCCGATGTATCGTATGCTCTGAGCGTCACAAGCAGATACCAGTCTGATCCAGGAATGGATCATTGGGCGGCTGTCAAGACAATCCTCAAGTACTTAAGAAGCACTAAGGATGTGTTCCTAATATATGGAGAAGGTGATATGGTAATACGTGGGTATACAGATGCCAGTTTCCAGACAGATAAGGATGACTCCAAATCTCAGTCCGGATACGTATTTATTTTGAATGGAGGCGCAATAAGTTGGAAGAGTTCCAAGCAAGACACCGTAGCGGATTCTACCACGGAAGCGGAATATATTGCAGCTTCGGAAGCAGCAAAGGAAGCAGTCTGGATCAAGAAGTTTGTCTCAGAACTTGGTGTGGTTCCAACCATTGATGAAGCAATACCGGTTTACTGCGACAACAATGGAGCTATTGCACAAGCGAAGGAACCAAGGTCTCATCAGCGATCCAAACATGTGCTTCGCCGCTATCATCTGATCAGAGAGATTATAAGTAGGAATGATATACAAATTGAGAAAATTCCCACTGAAAGGAATTTAGCGGATCCTTTAACTAAGGCCTTGCCTCAAAGCAAGTTTGAGGGTCATGTTAGAGCCTGTGGTATTGGGTACCGTAGCGATTGCATTAGGCCAAGTGGGAGTTTGTTAGTGATATGAGAG
>JAGFNQ010000815.1:0-87776 GCA_024364735.1 Boesenbergia rotunda | reverse complement strand
TATTCTAAGTAAAAAGAATCGCATTACCACAAATTTTTCAAATTTAAAATGGCATATTTTTTTCCGAAATTAATTCCATTTGTTTTTATATCCAAAAAAATAGATTTCAATAAACGATTCATAAAAACTCGAACATTTAAAAAAAACTCTGAATATTTTTGTCAATGTCAAAGTCGAAGATGAAGATATGAGTTTAGACAGAAATTTTCAGCTTTAAATTTGTTTATCAAGTCTGAAAATAACAGATACGAGTTTTTGAAGAATATTTTTTTTAAAAAAATTGAAAAATACTTCGAATTTTTTTTAAATTATAATGAGTTTTTCCACTATATCTGAATCATGAAAAATTAGATCAATAAAAATAAATTATTTATCTATTTTTTAAAATTTTAATTTCAAATTTTGACCGAAAATATTTGAAAAATATTAATATAACTTTTGTAAAAGAATTCTGCACAAAAAAACTTATCAGTTTAAAATAAATTTTGGAACCCAAAATAAATTTTCATCTACGGGGTTAATCAAAAACTTTGGAGGAATATAATTTCTAGGAATTTTCCTAATCTGGCCCTTATGATTTTTAACATACCAATTCAGATTTTCAGGATAAAAATTCTTTTTAATTCTTAAACATGCAATATCATTTTCTAATTTCTCCACTAGATTCTTCAAATTTTCATTTTCTGTTTTTAGTTGGTCGAATAGAACTGATGAGCACACAGTGTCAAATCTTTTTTTTAACTCGGAGTTTTCTATCTCTAATTTATTCATCGACTTAAGCATGGATTTTATTACCGAATAGATTCGAGCAGGTGCAAGTAGACATACCTCACTTACCGGGTTGGTTTCGAAGTTAGGATCTTTCTCTTCATTGCTGCTTTCTCCCGAGGTGCTTTCTTCATCTTCGTCCTGGTGGCTTGCCATCAGTGCAAGTCCGACGAACTCTCCTGCTTCCGATTCATCTGACGAGGTCTCGTCCCAAGTGGCTTTTAGTGCCTTTTTCTTCTTTGGCTGGTTCTTGAGTTTAGGGCACTGATCTTTCAGGTGTCCCTCCTCATTGCAGTTGTAGCATCGGACCATTCGTTTTTTCTTTCTCAGCACCCTTTTTGAGCGGTTAGTATTGATGAATTTACATAATTTTCATACCGCTAGTGCTGTTTCTTCATCATCCGCTGAAGATTCTTCGTCGAGTTGGATCTTCCTTGTGTTTAGCGCAATGTTGTCAGCTTTCCTGTTCTTTTCTACAAAACGAGATTCGTGAAGTTCTAAAGTAGAAAATAACTGTTCTAAAGTACTTATTTCTAGATTTTTTGAAATATAATACGCATCGATTACCGAGGTCCATTCCGGAGTTCTCGGAAACGCGTTTAGAGCGTACCTTTGAGCATCGCGGTTAGTTACCTTTTCTCCGATATTTTCGAGGCTTGTGATTAGTTCTTTTACCTTTGCATGTAATCTCGCAACAGATTCTCCGTCTTCCATCCGTAGATTGGTCAGTCGGCTTCGAAGAACATCACGTCGCGTAAGTTTTGCTTCCGAGGTTCCTTCGTGCAGTTTCCAGAACTTTTCCCAAAGTTCCTTCGCCGATTCGTACTTACCGATCCGGTTCACATCTTGCTCTGGGAGGACGGTCAGCAGATGAAATTCTGCCTTTCCGTTTGCTATAGCATCAACTTGTTCCTTCTTGTTCCAAGAATCAGGATCCTTGATCTTTCCTTCATTGTCTTTGGGAGCTGCATAGTCATTTTTCATAATAATTAATAATTCATAATCCATAGTAAAAAATACCTGCATCTTCCGTTTCCATGCCGCGAACTCCCCCTCAAACTTAGGCGGGTATATCGCTGGTCCAACCATCTTAAAATTTACTGCAGTTGGCGGTTAGTCTTTCTGCAGCGGCCTGGCTCTGATACCACTTGTTGGATCGGGTTGGTCCGGCTAGAGGGGGGTGAATAGACGGCTAATAAATGAAAAGTGGTGGAAACTCGTCTATTAAAAAAAACTTGATTGCAACTTGGTCGTTGCTTCCAAGACGGTTAAAGCTAAAAAAAATCTCCTTGTGGCGGAGAAGCCTTACAACTGAAGATCACTAGACTTTAGAGAGAATTACAAGAATGAATTGAATTATTTCTAAAGCAAAACCTCTAAGCCTATTTATAGCCTAAGAGAATAAATCTGGATTGTTGATTGTTGATCACTTTTCTCTTGGCCGTTGATCCATGGATGTAATCTGGATGGTTGATCTTGGATGGGATTAAACTGCATCCATTGGATTTGATTAAATGATAATGTAACATTATCCTTTAAGTTTTAATTGTTTTAATTAAAACTTTATCTTTCCTTGCTCTAGATGGTTGTTGGAATATCCATATCGCTGTTGTAATCTATAAGTAGTAATATCGGCAACATTTTATTGTCATCGCCTTTCATCCCAAATGGTAAGTGGGTTAGTGTGTGTTGTTGAGGACTCGGGTTCGATCCTTCTTGGCATCAAATAGCTTTTTCTTTTCTTTTGGGCGCTTGGACTAGTCTTTTTGATTCTTCGTCTTCTGGGTGATTTCCGGCCAACTGAAGTTAGGCTCACCCGAACCTGACTCCGGCCTTTCACCCCTCGAGCGTCCTTCCTCCCGGCTTCTCGTCCCTCGGACACCGCGCACGTCCTTCTCGCTCCACCGGTGTACTCTTCCGCAGCTTCCGCGTCCCTTAGATTGTACTGAGCCCGTCGGCTCACTTCCCCACGCAATCCTTCTCGTCCACTGCGTCTTACGCTTGACTTCCTGCGTACCTAAGTTCCTGCACACTTAGCAGAGGGATTAAAACCAACAGGACCTAACCTAACTTGGTTGATCGCATCAAAACCAACCGGGGCACCAACAAAGGGAACTAGTTCATTGGAGTGACTGGCTGTAGAACTTCATATGGTAGTCTACATATAGATATGTCAGTGAAGTTCTTACTGCAGCTTAAGTGCGATGTTCCTTTGACTTGCGGTGTTCAAGTCATCTTGGTCATGGAGACTTATACTTTGACATCTTAAGCAAGCATCTCCAAGGAGGTGTGGACCCAGGATGATTGGGTATAAGCCGAAGTGCCCGAAGATATTTGAACAACCTACAAAGAATTCACCACTCCTTTCGAGGAGATGTATACCCGAGGCCTATCGTCGGATTGTTACTCGAAGCCTCTGGCCAGAGCATGACATGTTCAAAGTATGAATCTCTTAAATACATGAGAGTAATTAGAATCCGTAGGACGAGAAAACGTTACTTGGGCTAGGTGTGACGTAGTCAGCCTAGTGGGGACTGACACACATAGACCATATCCTGAACCAAGTGGGTATAAGATGGTGAAGGGAATGGGGCACGATTCATTATAGCTGCTGAAGGGTTTCAGAATTGTTTCTGAGGTCAACCGTTGATCTTTCGATTAATTAGGGATCATGATGTACTACTAGGTGCCACTCATGATTGTTCTATAATTGATTAATTATAGATGTCCAACATAAATCGAAAGCCTATTTAGTCACACGCACTACGAGTAATCGGAGGGATTTAAAACGAGTTGAAAATTGAATTTTCCAATCAAGAGATATTAGATTTGGTTGAGCCAAACGATATGTCGAATCTGAATGTTTCAGAGACGCATCGGAAGCGTAAAATGGCTAAGTCATTTGAAGACTTAATAGATGAATTAAATAAGTTTAATTCATTGGGGCGTGGCTTAGATGGGTCGGCCAAAGAGGGCCTCCATCCTCTTTGCTTGGCCGGCCACAACAAAGGGAGAGAACCAAGTTTTTGGATCAATTTATAAAATAAACCAAGTGTGGTTTGTTTTATAATAAACCAAGGTTTGGTTTATTTCTTCATGGAAATTAAAATGAACCATGGATTGGTTTATTTTATAAAATCAATCATGGATTGATTTACCATGATAAGGAAATTTATTCCATAGGAGAGAAGAGACTTGATTGATTTTTATCATGAATTAAAATATGATTTTAACCATGATATAAAATCAAACTTGGCATGATGGAATAAGTTATTCCATATTTGAGAGGCTTGATGGTTGAGAGGCTACTATATAAAGGACCCAAGGCAAGGCTTGAAAAATAATCGAAGAGATGAAGGCATAGGCTCTCTCCCTCTCTTTCTCTCCTTCTCTTCTCCCCTTCTTGCCGTGCGCCAACCAGCCCCAAGAAGGAGCACCAGCCGGCCGCCCTTGCCCTTTCCCTGCCGACCACCACCTGCTGCTGGAGAAGGAAGCTCCGACCATCTCTTGGCCGGAAGAAGGTGCTGCCGGAATTAGAGTTTGCCGCAAGGATCTTTTTGCCGCAAGCCTCTTCTTTTGTTTCGCCGGAATTTTGATTTCGGCCATCCTTTTGTGGTTAGTCTTCCGACTTCTCTCTTGGTTTTTCTTGTCACGTTCTCGGAGAATCTAGTAGTTCTTGAGAACACGAAACTCGTGGCTTTGCGAAGTCATCCCGAAGATACTCGGCGTGGACGCGAATAGAGGCGGAGCTTCCAAGGGACGCTTACGGTTGGATCTCGTCCCTTCCTTCGAGTTACGCGAGGTAATACGTAAATTAGTTTACGTTTCTGCAAAATTTTAAATATATGATCATGTCTACACAAGATAAAATTGCATGCTTAGATGTGTGGTTAAATAATTTGAGAAATTATTTATGCTAAACCTTCCACTGCACGTAATTAATTTTAAAATTATGAACTCGCATCCATGTCAACATGCACCCGGTCCCAACAAGAAGTTGTTGGCTCCCTCGACTATATAAGGTCCTCCGCAATTCACATGTACGTACGCAAGATAGAGTTTTGCTACAGTTCTTCTTCTGCTTTTATTTCTTCCTCCAGAGACTGACTTGATCGTCGGAGGGTCTTGCTAGGGACTTCTCCCGGTGGGTTGCTGACGGTCATCTCTCATGCAGATCTCGAAGCCAGCAGAAGCAGTTCCCGAGTCCACCTCACCTTTATGAGTCCACCTCACTCTGCGACAGGATCATATTTAGCGCTAGAAGGAGGACTCTTTCGCTTGATCGAGAGCGTAAGATGGAAGATCCTAACCATGTGACGGTGACAATCACTCTAGAAGAGTACGAGCTCCTGTTGGCCGCCCGAGCTCAGAAGACCCCCTAGTTACCTCTCCACACAAGTAGGCCGGCGAATCGGTTTCCCGAGCCGTCGGCGTTAGGCAACTCGATGGGTCAGGGAAACGCCATCCAACCAGATGGCGGCTTGGTCCCATTCCCCGCTGCTTTCTACCGAGCCCGGGGCAATGAGGCTCACTCAAATCCTGCTGAAGTGTTTGCATCCAGTCAGATGCATCGGTCGCGCCTGGATAAGGGAAAAGCCCTAGTCGATCCACCGTCGACTTCCTTAGCACGCTGCCCTTTCTCCTCGCACATTCTCGAGGATCCAGCCCCCAAGCATCTCTGGTTCTTCACCATACCGGAGTACTCAGGAACGACCGACCCTAAGGAGCACCTTATGAAGTTTGAAAGTGCTGCCCTGCTTCACCAATACCCCGAGGGTGTGAAGTGTCGAGCTTTCTTGACGACGTTGTCGGGGCCGACTCAGCGGTGGTTCGACCGGCTCCCGAATGGATCCGTGTCGAGCTTTAAGGAGCTCAGGCGGGTATTCCTGCAACATTTCACCAGCAGCCGGAGGCATCATAAGACCAGCCTCAACTTGTTCACGCTAAAGCAATTAAGGCCCAAAGGAATCGCTCCGAGCCTACATCAAAAGATTTAACAGAGTGGCCCTGGATGTGCCGACCGCCATGCCCGAGGTGTTGATCAATTCGTTCTCCCAAGGGCTACAAGAGGGAGATTTCTTCCGTTTGTTGATCAGGCAACCACCGAAGGACTTCGACGGTCTATTGGGAAAGGTTGTCAAGTACATTAACGTGGAAGAGGCATAGGCTGCCCGAAAGAAGGAGGTCGTTAGTGCACCAACCCCGAGTCCTGCCCAGAATAGTCGCTCCCTGGGTGGGCCCATCCGTAGCCCACGAGGGACAGTAGACCGAGTAGGATGGAGCGAAGGCATGTGCAGCAGGTGGCTCAAGGATGTCTACCGACCCGATGGAGACCCTACTATTCTTTTCACCAGAGCAATGCACATAACGCCGAGGAGTGACGAAAGGCCAGGAGAGGTTGCGCCCCCGCCACTCGGGGACGTGGGTGTCAGATCTCCCCAAGACGCAGCTTGGGTCAGGGAATTCCGACGGCCGTACCAGCAGCAAGAGAGCTTAGGCGGAACCCACCGGCCGCTCGCAACCTATTCCCTCGGGAGGAGCAGACCGAGTTTGAAGAGATGGATGAGGAACATGCCAACCAGCAGAACGCCGTCTGGGGAGGGGTCCATGTGATCTCAGGTGGGCCAGCCGGGGGAGACTCAAACCGAGCCCGGAAAGCACTAGTACGTCGATTGAAAATTCAACAAGTCGAGACTAGTGCCGCTCAGGCGTAAGGACCCCAAATCAGCTTCGGGCCGCAAGAATTATAGGGACTGGAGGTCCCACATGATAATGCTTTGGTTATTACAGCAGTGATCACCAACTATCAGGTCCACTGCACCATAGTGGGCATGGGCAGCTCGGTCAACATCCTATACAAGATAGCTTTCGACCAATTGTAGATCGAGTCATCCCAGCTGGAGTTGGTGGCCACGTCATTGTTTAGGTTCATGGGGAACCAAGTGCAGCCAATCGGGCAGATTTTCCTGGTGTGGTATTTATCATGCGCTTCTTGGGCCCGAGACTCTTGAAGAATCTTTTCCATTCTTCGGTTATGTATGGAAAGATCGAAATAAAATGACTACCATTTTGGGTATTCACTTAATTTGGTTAGGTCTAGGTGCTTTTCTTCTAGTACTCAAGGCTCTTTATTTTGGGGGCATAAATGATACATGGGCCCCTGGGGGGGGGGGGGGGGGGGGGGGATGTAAGATATGTTTTCGTACCTTCTCTTTAAAATAAAAAGTGGATGTTCCAGCACGAATTTCAGCAATTACTTGTTCTGATTCTACATATTGATTATTTTGAACTAAAATCAAACTCTTTAGTGAAATATTTACATTATGTAGAATATCCCGACTCTCAATAGTTACATGCAAGTCCATAGAACATAGAAAAGCGGGATACTTAATAACACGGCGATACATTTATACAAAACTTCTACCCCAAGCACACGCAATGGAGCCGTAAACAGTCAAGTGAAATCCAATCCACGAAATAATTTGATCTATGGACAGCATCGTTGTAGTAAAGGTCGTAATGCTAGAGGAATCATTACCGCACGGCATAGAGGGGGAGGTCATAAGCATCTATACCGTAAAATCGATTTTCGACGGAATGAAAAAGACATATCTGGTAGAATCGTAACCATAGAATACGACCCTAATCGAAATGCATATCCTTAGGCGAGGAGACCTTGAAGAGAATTAGATGGTCCACTTTCTTAATAGTAGACGCCCCCTCAGCTTACAATGTGATCTTGGGACAACCGACCCTCAATGAGTTCCGAGCGGCGGTCTTGACATTTTATCTCAAGATCAAGTTCCTGGTCGGCGACAAGGTCGGGGAAGTTAAGGGAGACCAGAGGGTGGCACGTCGATGTTATGTGGACGATGTCTGGACCGAGAGTCAGAAGGCTCAACGCATGTCCACCAGCTATAATATGGTACAGTCCTCTCCCTGGGCCGAGCTGCATGAGGACAAGGAGGAAGTTCAACTACTCCCCGACCGGGCGGAAACTCGAGTCAAAATAGTCGTGGGTCTGTCAAACGAACTGAAGGAGTCACTGCTGGAATGCTTGGCGAGGAACCAGGACGTGTTCGCTTGGTTGGTGAAGGAGCTGCAAGGTGTCCGACCGGAGGTAGCCGGGCACCACCTGCACGTGTATCCTAAAGCCAGGCCTATCAAGCAACGTAAGAGAGATTTCAGCACGGAGTAAAATAAGGTTATCCGAGCGGAAATCGATAAGCTACTGGAGGTCGGACACATCAGAGAAGTCCAATTCCCAGCCTGGTTAGCCAATGTGGTCCTGGTGCTAAGCCCGACAACAAATAGAGAGTCTGTATCGACTTCCAGGACCTCAACCAAGCCTACCCTAAGGATTGCTATCCCTTGCCAAGGATTGACCAGATGGTCAACTTGATCGCCGAAAGTGAGCTCATATCCATGCTGGATGCGTATCAAGGCTACCACCAAGTGCCCCTAGCAGCAAAAGATCAGGAGAAGGTCAGCTTTATTACGACAGATGGTACATATTGCTATACGGTTATGCCATTCAGACTGAAGAATGTAGGGGTCACCTACCAGCGTATGATGAACAAAGTCTTTTGGTCGCAAATTGGGAGGAACATAGTGTTGAGGCATTCTGTGATCCGGAGTGATCATGTGTTTTGATGTTTGGGCAAAGGGTTTAAGTTAGGCTTTCTCTTGTGTACTAATATGTGTGTGTGAGTGTGTAGGTTGTACAGGTTTACACATATTGACTTGGTTGGACGGCTTCGATATGGTGAAGGGTTGCATGGAGACAAGCTGGAGGCTTGTGTGCATCCGAGGGACCTGATATAGTAGGGATGATGAGCCGAGGGGCGCGGACTTCGAGGCGTACGTGAAGGATGGTATAAAGACAAGCTGGAGGCTTGTGTGCATCCGAGGGACGAGGGTCGAAGATGAAGAGGGTGCGAAGGCAATAGTCAAGGCTGCTGGTGAAGATTAAGCTGAGGAAATGGACAAGAGCCGAGGGAGGAGGACTCCAAGGGCAAGCCGGGAAGTGGACTTCAAAGGGCACACGTGAAGGGTGGCATGGAGGCAAGTCAAGAACTTGCATGCGCATCCGAGGGACGACAACCGGTAGAAGAGGACTTCAAGGGGCAAGCAAAAGGAGTAGACCTGAAGGCACGCGTGGAGGAGGGTCAAGAGAGTGAGTAGGAGTGCTGTTGTAAGCTGGGCAGTCGACTGGGGGTTGTCCAGTCGACTGCCAAAACTCACAGTAGGTTCTGGACCCTGGACCAGTCGACTGCCATTTTGGCAGTCGACTGGTAAGTCACCAGAATTCGAACGTTGGGATGTCAACGGTCGAATCTGAGTGGTAGCAGTCGACTGCCCTAGGACCAGTCGACTGCCAGCGGGTTTTCCAGCCCGAGTTCTATTTAAAGAGGACTCAGTTAGGGCTGGTTTTCTTGACGAAACTCGCTTTGGTAAAGTGAGTTAGTAGTCTATTGTGATCAGAGAGCGTCCGAAGTGTTGTGGCGAGGTTTCTCCACCCACAAGGAGCGACAGATCTAGCCGGAGGTTATCCGGGGGTTGATCCACCGAAGGATTCTTGGATTAGTCACTCGACTGGGGTGAATACCAAGTAAATCAGGTTGTTAGCATTGTTTATTTCTTATTTACTTTGCATATTATTGTTTCCGCTGCGCTAACGACTTTGTAGAGATTAAAACGATGAAAAAGTGCTATTCACCCCCCTCTAGCACGCCTGAAACGATCCATCACATAGAAGTGTACGTGGACGACATCCTAATCAAGACAGGTCGAGCGGCCGACCTGGTGTTAGTTGTGGAGGAGACCTATCGAACCTTGCATAGGTATGGACTGAAGTTGAACCCGGCCAAGTGTCTCTTCAGAGCCTGAAGTGGCCGGGAAATTCCTCGGGTACATTGTTACCGAGAGAGGCATTGAAGCCAACCCGAGCAAGGTCCAAGCCCTGCTCGATATACCCCCACCACGGAACCTCAGAGAAGCTCGGAGGCTAACTGGACGGATCACGGCGCTGTCTCATTTCATCTCCCAATCCACTGAACGAGGGTTGCCCTTCTTCAGGACTCTCCGCCGAGCTACTAAATTCTAGTGGGATGCCGACTGCGATAAGGCATTCGAAGAACTGAAAGCTTATCTAGCCGAGCTGCCAATCCTGGCCAAGCCGGAGGTAGGAGAAGTCTTGTATGTATATTTGGCGACCTCGGAAAAGTCGGTCAGTGTGGTGTTGGTTCGGCAAGAAGGGGCCGAACAGCAGTCAGTGTATTTCTTTGCCCATCTATTAAAAGGTGTCGAGTGCCAATATACGATACTCGAAAAGTTAGCTTACGTCCTGCTGTTAGCTGCTCGGCGACTTCGACCCCATTTCCTAGCACACCCGATAGTGGTCCTGACCAACAGCAGTCTGGGTCAAGTAGTGTCAAATCCAGAAGCATCGGGACGGTTGATCAAGTGGACAACCGAGTTGAGTGAGTATGACATACAGTATCAAACTTGGTCGGCCATCAAAGCGCAAGCCTTAGCCGATTTCCTAAATGAGCTACATTCAGAGGAAATTGAAGAGCTTGGCAAATCTACGTGGATGGGTTGTCGGCTCGGCAGGGCAGTGGTATTGACATTCTGATGGTATCGCCCAAGGAAGAACAGTTGCATCTGTCAGTCCGACTGGAATACCGAACCACAAACAACGAGGTTGAATACGAGGTTCTCATAGCTGGACTACAGGCCACCAATCATGTAGGTGTCACTCGAGTAGTGTTATACTCGAACTCGCAGTTGGCCACTCAACAACTCGCCGATCGGTTCAAGGTCAACAGCGTTCAGTTACAAGCATTTGTGGAAACCTATGAGAGGCTAAAGACTAGGTTCCAGGAGGTCTAGTTGCAGAAAATCCCAAGAGAGAGTAACCTACGAGTGGACAAGTTAGCCAAGTTGGCTAGCTCGATAGGTTCCTGGGTGCATCCCCAACCAAGCAGGCAGACGATGATGGTAATGCACATAGAGTAACAAGCAGAGTTGGAGCTCGGGATGGACTGGAGGGCGCTGCTAATTGCCTATCTGACAAGCAGGACACTCCCGGCCGACCGGGAGGAGGACCAGCTCTTGAGAAAGCGAGTGATCCAGTATTCTTTAGTCGGGAATGCGCTGTATAAGAGGGCCTTTGCCCGACCGCTACTTAGGTGCCTGGGTGAAGAGGACGCTGAGTACGTGTTAAAGGAGATACATATGAGGACCTGTGGAAGTCATGCCGAAGCCAGGGTTGTGGCTCGGAAAGCGCTGCTATCAGGGTATTATTGGCCGACCCTGTAGAAGGATGTCGACCGACTCGTCTCCACTTGCATATCATGTCAGAAGCACCATAACCTCCCCCACCGGCCGGTCAAGATGATGAAGGCATCAGTGGTCTCTTGCCCATTCGACTAGTGGGGTATGGACATAGTGGGCCCTTTTCCTACCGCCCCAGCTCAGAAAAGATTCTTATTAGAGGCGGTGGACTACTTCTCTAAATGGATATAGTGAGCCCTTTTCCTATCAGGGTATTAGCTCGGTCGGCCAACCTAACACCACATAAAGATAGGTTAGGGTCGCAGGTGCACGGATAGATCAATGTAGCTGGTCGGGCTAGGGGCCCTAGTCCCACTCGGGCCGAATCACCCGACTAAGTGGCCAATCGGATGTACTCTGAGCTGGTTCCACCTGGAAACGCCGAGTGTCCGACTCAATGCACCACTCGATACGAAGCCTAAATTAGCCCCTAGTGAGATATACCAATTGTCAAGCCTAAGGTCGTCCGGGCAACACTCGTTTGGCATCCAGTCGGTGATCTCCCTGTGCCCTAATCCTACGACCTAGGGACGAGTCGGCTTGGCCAAGTCTGAGTGCTCCTTGACTCAGGGAGTACTCTGTTCTAATCTAGGAGGTATTGGCTGCACGGTAAGATTTCACTCTGGGTAGCCGGTCGGCGACCCAGCTCGGAAATTGTCATTTTCCTAGGGAACACCCACTCCCTGACACTATACTGGCAAAAGTGATACGAGAATCGGCGCAGGACGGCTCAGGTCTGACACCACTCGTGTCCGAATCGCGAATATCCCGCTGACACAGTAATTTCCTGACATACCCTGGCACTCCGTACCACAGCGACCCCTGCGCACGTCAGACTGGGTAGAATCGGTCGGTGCCGGTCGGCGAGCTAACAATACCCCTGATCCTATTTGTTGGAACCGGGTGCATGTTGACATGGATGCGGGTTCGTAATTTTTAAAATTAATTACGTGCAGCGGAAGATTTAGCATAAATAATTTCTCAAATTATTTAACCACATATCTAAGCATGCAATTTTATCTTGTGTAGACATGATCATATATTTAAAATTTTGCAGAAACATAAACTAATTTACGTATTACCTCGCGTAACTCGAAGGAAGGGACGAGATCCAACCGTAAGCGTCCCTTGGAAGCTCCGCCTCTATTCGCGTCCACGCCGAGTATCTTCGGGATGACTTCGCAAAGCCACGAGTTTCGTGTTCTCGAGAACTACTAGATTCTCCGAGAACGCGACGAGAAAAACCAAGAGAGAAGTCGAAAGACTAACCACAAAAGGATGGTCGGAGCTTCCTTCTCCGGCAGCAGGTGGTGGTCGGCAAAAGATCCTTCTTGGGGCTGGTTGGCGCACGGCAAGAAGGGGAGAAGAGAAGGAGAGAAAGAGAGGGAGAGAGCCTATGCCTTCATCACTTCGATTATTTTCCAAGCCTTGCCTTGGGTCCTTTATATAGTGGCCTCTCAACCATCAAGCCTCTCAAATATGGAATAACTTATTCCATCATGCCAAGTTTGATTTTATATCATGGTTAAAATCATATTTTAATTCATGATAAAAAATCAATCAAGTCTCTTTTCTCTTATGGAATAAATTTCCTTATCATGGTAAATCAATCCATGATTGATTTTATAAAATAAACCAATCCATGGTTCATTTTAATTTCCATGAAAAATAAACCAAACCTTGGTTTATTATATAAAAAATTTATATCATCCATAATTTTATAAAACAAACCACACTTGGTTTATTTTATAAATTAAACCAAAAACTTGGTTCTCTCCCTTTGTTGTGGCCGGCCAAGCAAAGAGGATGGAGGCCCTCTTTGGCCGGCCCATCCAAGCCACGCCCCAATGAATTAAACTTATTTAATTCATCTATCAAGTTTTCAAAAGACTTAGTCATTTTACGCTTCCGATGCATCTCTGAAAAATTTAGATTCGACTTATCGTTTGGCTCAACCAAACCTAATCTCTCTTGATTGGAAAATTCAATTTTCAACTCATTTTAAATCCCTCGGATTACTCGTAGTGCGTGTGACTAAATAGGCTTTCGATTTATGTTGGCCGTCTATAATTAACCAATTATAGAACGATCATGAGTGGCACCTAGTAGTACATCATGATCCCCAATTAATCGAAAGATCAACGGTTGACCTCAGAAATAATTCTGAAACCCTTCAGCAGCTATAATGAATCGTGCCCCATTCCCTTCACCATCTTATACCCTCTTGGTTCAGGACATGGTCTATGTGTGTCAGTCCCCACTAGGCTGATTACGTCACACCTAGCCCAAGTAATGTTTTCTCGTCCTACGGATTCTAATTACTCTCATGTATTTAAGAGATTCATACTCTGAACATGTCATGCTCTGGCCAGAGGCTTCGAGTAACAATCCGACGATAGGCCTTGGGTATACATCTCCTCGCAAAGAGTGGTGAATTCTTTATAGGATGTTCAAACATCTTCGGGCACTTCGGCTTATACCCAATCATCCTGGGTCCACACCTCCTTGGAGATGCTTGCTTAAGATGTCAAAGTATAAGTCTCCATGACCAAGATGACTTGAATACCGCAAGTCAAAGGAACATCGCACTTAAGCTGCAGTAAGAACTTCATTGACATATCTATATGTAGACTACCATATGAAGTTTTACAGCCAGTCACTCCAATGAACTAGTTCCCTTAACTAGCATTCATGTTTATCTCCGGACATCTCAATGTCACCAGCCAGTGAGAATCAGCTGATTAGAGAATAACCCATGCTAGTCTCAACAGAATTGATAGTGTTCGTATTTATCAATTCATCGACTAGGGACAATTTCAATACTTCACAATTGCACATGTAAAGATAATCACTAGTTGTGAATTCATCACAAATTCTCTCATGCTGTAAATTGTATTGCGGGCATTCAGTAAATGAGTTTAAGATCTCAATCAAATACACAAACATGTATACTCAAATAGTGAATATTCATTTATTAAAATAAATAATTACAATCATAAGGCGATTGCCTTAGGACACTTTTCTCATATCACTAACACTATTCCCACATAAGACAAAAAGGTGGCAGACACAAGGCAGAAGTTGTCAGCTCCCTCGGCTATATAAGGTCCTCTGCACTTCACACGCAAGTACGCGAGATAGAGTTTTGCTACAGTTCTTCTTCTACTTTCATTTCTTCCACTGGAGACTAACTTGATCATCGGGGGGGCATTGCCGGGGACTTCTCCCCGTGGGTTGCTGACAATCATCTCTCTTGCAGATCTCGAAGCCAGCAGAAGCAGTTCCCGAGTCCACCTCACCTTTGGGAGTCCATCTCGCTCTGCGACGGGATCAAATAGTAAGAAAATTGATTAGTCGTACTTTTATAGTATTTTAATTGGTGTTATATGTAAGAGTTTAATTAAGTAATTTATGGTGTAAATATAATAGACAATATTTTTTAAATTGAAAAAATAATGATTTTTCTCTTTTGTTAAAAAAATATATTTTAAAAAAGGCAATTTTATCTATTAAAAAAATATTATCTTTGCTAAGAAAAAGACAACGCTTAAAAATGATTTTTAAGCGTTGTCTATGCAAAAATGGCAACGCTTTTTAAGCGTTGCAAAAATGTTATCTTTGTCAAAAACAACAACGTTTTCTAAGCGTTGTCTTATATTGGACATTTAATAATAATACTTTTAACAACGCTTTTTCATCCATATAGACAACACATAAAAAGCATTGTCTTTTAACTTTTTTCTGGTAGTGCCCCCTCGAACTTACTTGATCCGGCCATGTGTGTTGCTTCAGTTGGCGATTAGTTCTTCAAAAATGAACTTAGGTCTGATACCAATTATAGAGATTGGTCGGTTGACAAGAGGGGGTGAATTGCCATTGAAAAAGTAAACTTTAATCTTTTGCTTTCTTTTCAAAGATAGTTAGTTAGCACAAAACAAAAAACATAAATCAAATTAACTTAAACGAAAAGAGACACAAACAGATTTACTTGGTTACAACCAAGAAGGTTGCTAATCCAAAGTAATAGCAGCACAATCTCCAAATCAACTCATTATGGGGCGGAGAAGTCTCTTATAGAATTAGAAACTTACAGAACTAGAGAAAACTAACAAGAACTTCGTTATAGCTCGAATGAGTGAATTGCTCTGAGTTTAGAGGCCTATTTATAACCCCTGGGAAAACTTATCGATGTGCTGACGTGGCACATCACGGATGCTTGAGTGCGCACGGGTGCCCGAGTGCGGTCAATACCTATCCATGTCGCAACGACCAAAAAATGACTCATTTTGGCGATAAGTATTAAGTCTCGAGCGCCCGTATGAACTCGGGCGCCTGTATGGTCAGGCACCCGTATCCATACGGGAGCTTGAGTTCCCTCGGGCGCCTGGGAGCTAATTGGTCAACTCCAATTGACCAGTCTTCTTCCAACATCCTGGATGATCTCCAACCATCCAAAGTTAGGCTCATCCGAACCCGTCTCCGATATGATCTCCTCAAGCATACTTCCTCCTGGGGTTCTCGTCCCTTGGATGTCGCACGAGTCCTTCTCACTCCACCAGTGTACTCTTCCCAACCTTCACGTCCCTCGGATGCGTCGAATCCATCAACTCCCTTCCCACGCCATCCTTGTCGTCTATTACATATTTAGCTCGATTACTGTGCTCCTAAGTTCCTGCACACTTAGACACAGGGATCAAATACCAACATGACCTAACTTAACTCAGTTAACCACATCAAAACTATTCTAGGATACTTGCATATATTACATTGAAAATAATAATAGGTGCTAGAAGAGAAAGTTCATAGAAGAAGAATCTTTGTCCCAACATAAATAAAGCAACAAGTCCCTATAATGGCATATAGAAGACCACACCTTGCTTCGGCAAACTTCAAGGAAAGCAGGCCCTCTTAGATCATTTTGCAAGCACACCTTGCTGCAAGGTTGTTTAATGGTACGGTTCACCTTGAGCCAAGTCTACTTTTCTCATGAACTACTTTTGTACTCCCATGAATTGCATCATAATAACCTCTAAGAAGAGATCCAAATTCATCCGTGGCTCCTGTTGGCTTTGGAAGATAAGAGTACTCTCATCAAAATAAAAATTAATAATATGTTAAGCAAGACCATATAATATTGGGGTTGCAAAATTACAAACATAATCACACATCGAAAACACATAGGAAAAATCATAGACTTATAAGGAAAAAAGATATCTCCATTGGCATGAGGTCTTTTGGGAGAACCCAAGAGAAAAATCATGAGGGCTTAGATCCAACATGGACAATATCATATCATTATGGAGATATCTAAATTCCTTTCGGTGCTAACAATTGGTATCAGAGTCAAGTCGCTCTTCACCAGACTAACCGTCGGAAGAAGCACGAGCTAGTCATAATCCAGATCTAACCATGTGGGTTAAGCCTTGAATAAAGGATGTATCGGCTCCTGTGTCTTGATCAAGAGGACCAGACACTAGGCAGAGAAGTCTTAGTTGTGGCTAGGCGGTGAAGTCCTAGTAGGTCAGGTGGACTGAGGGGCATAAAGTTTTGATGGGTTGAGGATCGGACATCAAACGGAAAGGGTTTTCGGTTGAGAGGGGATTGTGGTCCTTTGTTTGAGGGGGGGATTGTTGAGGTTGCAATGTTACAAACATAGTCCCACATCGAAAATACATGAGAATGATCATAGGCTTATAAGAAAAAAAAAATATCTCCATTGGCATGAGACCTTTTGGGAGAGCTCAAGAGCAAAACCATGAGGGCTTAGGCCCAAAATGGACAATATCATACCATTGTAAAGATATCTAAATTCTTATCAGGAAAAACACACTATAATTAAGAGAAAAACAATATAAGTAACCTAATGTAAGGATAACGGAAAGAGAAAGATTTGCAATCTCTCTGAAAACTACAAGAGAAGGATTTAGGCACAACCAGCTCAATTTGCAGATCCAATCACTCAACAGCATTACCTGACGTATTAAATGTTTGAACTTTTATGTCTTATATATGAGTTTGTTCATACCGGATGAGTACAAGTTTGTTAAAGAATTACAATGCATAGTATGTTAAGAAATAAAAACTCACTTAAATTCAGAGCATCCCGGTGCTTTCATCAATAGGAGCACTTAAGTTACCAACTTGGAAATGTTGCACCCAAAAAAAAGAGAGAGAATTAGTTACTAAAACCTAGAAAAATATTTTATAGTATTTCTTGGTAAACTTTAATGAAAACATTGTTTAACAAGATCGACTGGGCTAATTATTTTTCAAACTAATACAAGCATCTACCTAACTATCATTCAAGTGGGACTTTTACATAGTTATCTTGTGCCATAAAAATAACAAATCAAAGTTCAAAGTTTAAAATTCAAACCTTCAATAGAAGTTAGTTACAATAGAAAAAAGAAATTCAATAACTTTTGATGTGTTGTTGGATAAACTACACAGCACTAGCAGAAAAATGCTTATTAACAACGGACGTTCACCGTTGTCGTAGGCTAAAAATACTGTTGTTAAAGGTCATGTTGTTAAAAGGGGTGCTCAATATTTATAGTTAAAAACCATTATCGTTTATAGTCAATAACAACAGTGTAGCAATGGTTTTTCACCGTTGTCTTTTAATGTGATCGACAACAGGTTAACAATAGTATTAAACCATTGTTTGTGTGTGATTTAAACAATAGTTTGATAACAAAAAAAAATCGTTATCTTTTGGTTGATGCAGCCAACAATTTACAACAAATACCATTTAAAAAATAAATTATTTAAATAATTAAACAATATTGAGCAAACACACTTCAAACTATCATACATCAAAATATCATCAAATATCATACATCATACTGCGCAAATATCATACATCAAGATATCCCCAGTATTAGTCCAAACTGAGATAACATCATCAAAATATCATATACATCAAGAACCAGAAACTGAGATAAGCATCATCAAAATTAGTCCAAACATCATCAAAATATCCCCAGTAGCTTCATCCAAGTGGAGTCAACCAGATGAAGACAGCCGCACCCCTTAGCTTTGCACCAGAAGTTGATTCCTTCCCTTGGATATGAATTGTCACAACAAATAGAAATATAAAATGAGCATTCACAACTAAAAATATTAGAACAAAAGATTCTAGAAGATAATTCTGCAAAAACTGATTATGATACAACTATATTATAGTACGACAGAGATGCAATGTTGTCATCTGAAATTAGTCTGAAACAAAACAAACAACCAGCTGAGTTCTTTTGTAAAACACTTACAACAAGTGATACAATCGACATTCATTGTATCACTTATCGACATGCATTGAGATAAGCTGTCAAAATCTCTATTTAGTTTGCAACATCTTGTCAACGATATGGCTAAAGCTTCCAGAATTGATTCATACCTTATGGACATGCATTGAGATAAGCTGTCACAATCATTTTTGCTCACAGCACAATGGTGATCACTCGATGCAAGATTCAAAATGTAGGAGGGCATTTCTGGATTGTCTACAAGGTTGTATGTGACAATAAATCAACCTAGTTTGTGAGAATTGCATCTCACTTTCTTTGGGAAGACTGAGGTAGGCAAGTCAATAGGATGTTTAGACAATAAATAAAACTGATACCAGACAATACACAAAGAGACAAACCTAGAATTGATGAGGTTTCTTTATGGAGAAAAAAAGAAAACAGGCACACACAAAAGGTGCCAACCGAAGCATACCTTTCTTTTGGTAGCGGCGGATGCATTTACAAGAGGTTTAAAAAAGGACACCAAACTGGAAGAAAAAAAATCAAAATGATTCCATTGAACATAAGCAACGCCAAAGTTCAGACAAGATAGCAAAAGAATTCCTACCAGCCTTGGGAAGATTTGTTCTTTGCCGATTTAATTTTTTCAATTGCCTAGAAAATTTTAGGAGGTGAGATTAACAAACAGTTTAGTAAAGGGACTTCCACAATCAATTATTAACAGACTAAATCACTATGAAGAGGACAAATACCTTAGCAACTCAATCATTGTTGAATCCATTTTCATTTACCAGAAAGTTCAGAAGGCCCTGATAAGAGAGAGGAATACTATGTAAAAATGTCTAATGGACTTGTTAGCACCTAATTAATTTTCATTACAACCTCCTCATCTGGAGGTATCCACTTTAGTTCTGGAACATCCATGGTCACATTTGGTTCTTTGAACAAGCGACGAGCTTCTTGATAAGGCCACTCTTCAGGAATTTGATATCTATAATTTTACCAAATTTTATGAGAGACAACATCACAAGGACCGCATCAGAATCCTGACGGATCTTAATTTTCACAAAACCACAACATTGAAGGTGATGCAACTAAATTAATCTTGCATGAGTGAGTGGAAATTGGAGCACCTTTCTTTGTTTATGTTTTCCAAGATATTCTCTACGCAACTATGCTGACGGATGAGCTTCAACGTTGTTTGTCCTCCAATGCCTGATAGAGTCATTCGTTTAGCGACATTGCATAGAAAGTTACAAGAAAATAATAAAAAAAGTTGCTATGTATATTAGGTACATAGTAAAAAAAGAATACATATTCTAGGGAGGAGTAATAAAAATCCAATGAATGTCCTACATACATAAAGATGAGTATTGGAAATATAGACCATAACAAAAATGTAAAAAGAACTGAAAGCTCAAAATGCAACCATAGAAAGATATACAGGATGATGCGATTTCGATCGTTAAACCCAAAAGAGTTGTAATGGATCAAAACTTTTTTTAGGAAGAATAATAAACAACAACATAAACAAATCAATAAAGACAATGCCAATTAAATAGAAAGGTTGTGAAAACATTTTCGAAAATAACATCACTGTATGATGTGAATAATTTACTTCATGGAACATCAAATTCAGAAACAGAAGTTTTTTTTCCCTTCAATCAAACAGAGTCAGTGATCAAATATTAACAAGAAATACACAGCATGAAATAACTGTCCAAATCTGTGTTGACTATAGAAACTTGGATAATGACACCCAAACAGTTGACGCTAAGAGTGAACACAACCCTATTCACCTTTAATGCTAGACTTGTATGTTAAACTTGTTGAGTGTGCAACATCTGATAAGCGAGTTCACCTTTAATGCTATCACAATAATCACATCCACCATTTTTTATCCAAGCCCCCACGGGCTGGGTCGGTGGGTAAGACGCCTGTTGCTTGAAACGGAGGTCATAGGGTCGAGAGTCGTCAGTTGCGCACGGGATTAAAATCCTGACCTGCTGGCTTAAATTCTCTCGGCCCCCAGACACCTTCTCCACCCTCAGTAAATCCGTGATTTACCTCCCTCTGAAAATCTCATGGGGTAGAGACCAGGGGGCCGCTGAGGTGGCGGGTCCACCTTTTATGAAACAATAATCACATCTAGAGAAAATGCACAAATCAATGAACTGATCCATAGTGAGTTCTAGTTCTTCAAGAACCTGAAAGTAAGGATGAGATAAATACAGTACTTCAATTAGCAATAAGCAGAATAAATATACCTTTGAAACTTCAAATTCCATCACAGGGATTTTTTTGGAACTAGGATCCATTAAATGACGGAGAAACCTCGGTGCCCTAAAAGTTAAAGAATCCATGTCTTCTGAGGCAACCGCATACACCTAGAGATTAATAAGAAACAAATATGTTTAGGATATTAAAGTTAAAAAAACAAAAATGGAATATATGTTACAATGCATCATTTTACTTTGTCACTTTTGCAAAGAGCTGCACATTGAGCTTCTACTTCAGAAAGATGAGTTTACCTACGAAAACAAGTGATGAAATATTTATATATTAAGCAATTGCATGTGGTTATAAGAAATGTTGGCATGAGAAAGCAAAACTATCATTGTTAGTTCAAATTCTCGTGCAGGATAAAGAATCAACAAGTGAAAGTGGACTAGTTTACCTCGATAGTAGGCACACCCATTAGTCTTAAGAGACGTTTACAATCTTCATTATGTTGCTTGGTTACCTATGAAAAAACTCTACAATAAGCAACTGGAATCAAATTCTTCAAGAAAGTAATATGAAAGTTCTACATATATTTAAAGAAACTCTATGTCACATATGAAGGAAATAGATAATCAACATGCTAACTTCATGCTGATTGCATCACAGTCAATAAGATCCTCATGGTAATTTCCAATAAAATAGCAATATCAAAGATTACCTTGACAGTCCTTTTGCTGTACTTTTCGATTCCCTCCAGATCACCAGTCTGCAAACAACAAAAGTAACCAACTAAGGCGGCAAAAGAAATTCCAGCAGGCTAAAGAGTCCCAATAAAGGTAATTGTTATGCACAAGCAATGACCTCAATTGCTATGCTCAAATCCTTGGTTGCATCTTCCCTCTTTGAATATCTAACGAATAAAATAAGCTTACAGATTATCATTATCTTGCAAAAAAAAAACAGAAAAATAGGATGGGAAACCATGACAAATATGTAAAGACTTGTCTTTTGGCAAGTTCTTGTTTCTTAAGCTCTGGAGGCTGACCGTTGAATACATATCTGGTATCACAAAGATGATTATAAAAGATGGTGGTTGAATGAGATACAAAATGATATTTGGACATGCAAATGGACTTACACTGGCTTGATATCTGCTTCTAATAATCTAATAGTTCGATTGAACATCCCTTGCAAATGACTTATCGGCCACACCAAATGTCGAGAATTAGAAGAAGAAATAAACAAGTACACGCCAAGCAGAAATTTCTCTCAAAATTGGAGCACTTTTAACATTTATCATGTACCACACAATGGAATACAAGTGTAAGATCACCTTGTAACTTCGCCAGCCTCATTAGTGAGAGTTTCCATGCCAGTTCTTCCGACAATGATCTATACGCGAGAAAATGACATCAAGCTATAAATTTGAGAGAGAAAAATGTGGGTAGTACGAACAGGAGATAAAAACTCAACAGCCACCATCTAAAACCCTAAACCCTAACTCGAGAAGAGGATGGCATATCCAAAAGCATAATCCAAAAAAATAAGAAGAAAAAAAGAGTAAACATAAGGGATAGAAACTTCTGTTCCTTCATAGCTTTGGGAACGTGGTCCGCAAGAAGCTTCGTCAAACCCTAACAGCAAAGCGACAGGGAGCGATAACGACGCCATGGCAAAGTAAGTGAGGGTGACGATCGCAGAGGCATATAGATGTGAAAGCTTACCTTTATCCATGATGGAGTCCTTGTAAGTGAGGATAACGACGCCATGGCAAAGTAAGTGAGGGTGAGCAATAACGAACAAGCTTCCGGCGGCGCGGCAATTGAGGGTGGAATCCATGATGGAGTCCTTGTACTGGAGAGGCATGCTCCACCCGACGAAAGGCAAGAAAAGAAGAAGAAGAAGGGAGGAATATTGACCAAAAAAAGGTGGAACCGCCACCTTAGCGGCCCCCTAGTCCCGGCCCCATAGGTTTCCAGAGGGAGGCAAACCACGGTTATCACTGGTGTGGTGAGGCGCATGGGGTCGAGGGAATTAATGCCAGCAGACTAGGGTTTTATCCCCGTGCGCAACTGGCGACCCTTGAATCTGTGACCTCGACCAAATTGGCTAGGCGTCTTACCATCCGATCCAGCCCGTGAGGGCAGGGAGGCATAATGGAGGCCGCACATGTGAGAGTCCTTGTACTGGAGTCCTTGTACTGGAGTCCATGATGGAGTCCTTGTACTAGTGCGGCAATTTGTGTGTGGCGAAGAGGAAGAAGAAGAAGAAGAAGAAGAATGAGAAGGAAAAGATGGCAAGGAAGTTTGAGGTGTCTTAGGGTTCGGCGTTGTCGCTCGCTGCGGCGAATGAAGAGAATGGACTAAGGGGAGGTACCATGTGTTATCTAAAATATTACTCATTACAATGTAAACGGCAAGCGTTTTCATTTTCATGCTCGCTCGTTGTTGTCTATTACCATATAAGCAACACAAATAGACAACGGTTAATTAAAACCAGTTGTCATAACCAAACAAATAGACATCGGTTTTTAAAAAATCGTTGTCTTTGACATACATAAAACAGCGATTTTTTAAAAACAGTTGTCTTTTTCCGGAAAAAATTTATCAACATTAACGGTTTTTGAAAAAACTGTTGTTAAATGAAAAAAGACAACGATTTTTCAAAACACCGTTGTCTATTGGGTGTTGTTGAATCCAAAAATTTTTGTAGTGCAGGCTAATGTTTTCGATATAATAAGACTTTTAATAAAGTTGAATAATATGATATAATTAATTAATAATATAATATAATTAAGAATAATATAATATAATAAATAATCTAATAATTTGATAATAATATAATATATAATAATAATAATAATAATAATAATAATAATAATAATACTAGTTAGGGAGTAAATTGAGCACATATATAAATACAAAATCAGAAATATGATTCAGTTAAAAGAAAATTAAACTTACGTATAATGAGCTAGAAGTTGAGCATATATATACACTAAGTCCTAAAAAAAGGAAACAACCGAGTTGGAACATGAGGATGGTATGGTGGGCTAGTATTGATATCTTGATTTGTTGTTAAGCATATTGTTTACTGAGTTGGCACATGAGGATAATATTCTTCTCTATCATGATTTGTTAATTGATAGACATATTGTTTACTGAGTTTATGTCTCTTGGAGTGTATGTGTTAGTGAAAGAGTAAGAGCAAAACAATTTTTGTCACTAAATAGCAACCAAAATAATAAGTAGTAATCAGGCATGGATGCATTAAATTAAGCATTAAATTTAATCTATCTACAGATCCAGTTAAGCATTAAATTGAAGGTGCTTTGTTAAATGGCCTTTCTTAAAAACAAAAGATCCTCAAGTTATTGGAATTTCGACATTATGAATCCTCTTTATATCACAATATAAGTTAGTTAACTACACGTGAATAAAGTTATTTAACTACATGTGATCAAACTAGCAGTTGTTACAATAGTATCACAATATAAGTTATTTAACTACAATAAAGAAGGATCGCAAAACATATTTATAAAGATCCAAAAAAATAACGAATGAATAATAAGATAACCAGTCTTACTACTCTAGTAGCTTTTGTCAAGTGATTGCACGCTTAATTTGAGAAAAAATTAAGCATGGAAGGAGATGGAATACAAATATGAGATGGAATAGCAATTATGTAAGTGATGGAATAGCAACACAAATATGAGATTAGAGAATGCATTATAAGAAGAAAAAAGTCGTGTAACGATCGATGATTACCTAGATAGAGATGTTGCCCTTGTGTTGTTTTAATATGTCAACTCTAGTCTAGTACCCTCTATAACTTGACGGATCAAGATTAGACAATGGTCTCTACGGGGTTCCAACTTTACCCTCCTTTTTTCAAAGTTTAGATGTTGCTCAAATCAACATACTTTGATTAGCAAAATCATGATTGATATCAAAAAATATAGCAATAACTAAAACACGTCTAACAAAAAAAAATGACAGAGAATCAAAAAATCATTATTGATCTAACATAATGGTAGAGGAAAAAAGCTAAGCAGCATGCATCAAAAGGAGTGATCACCGAGTTCACCAAGAAATTGAACTTAATAAACGATAGCACACAAGATCAAAATCTAAGGAGGGAGCGATGAATTAGAATACCAAAGAAATGTGTATGTATCAAAAGGAAACACTTCAATGAGATAGAATGCCAAAAACTTGACTTTTACAAATAAACAAAGATTGGTTTTGGGAGCATCACTCACCAATGAGATAGGTTAATTAACAGAGAATCGATAAAACAAAAGCTTGGTTCGCCGATATCGGCTTCCTAGAAGGAAAATGAGATCTGCTTCCTAGTGAGTGAACTGTGAAGATGAAATAGAGAAGGCGAAGGCTTTGGGATTGCACTATATATGAAGATGACGCTTTGGGATCACACCGATGGAGGAAGCTAGGGTTGTGGTTTTGGGTGTATGCTTCTTGGTTAAGAGTTTTCAGACGAAGAGTTGTGGGTTTGGGATCGAGTATGATTCTTAGAATTTTTGTACTTGTGTCTCAATTTCTAGCATGAGTTTTCAGTCGGAAAAAACCCAACGCTTTGAATTTCATTTAGAACGGTTTAACAACGGTTTATGCACCGTTGTTTTAGGCATTGTGAAAATATTCTCATTGGCAATGGTTCATTTAACCGTTGCCCTAAATGTTGTTAAGATAACAAAAAAAAATTGAAAGACAATAGTTTTGGAAAATCATTGTGAAATACGTTGTTTATAAAAAAAATTATTGCGCTAAACGACAATGGATATTGTAAAATCATTGTCTTTTGCGTTATCTGTTTGCTCATAGACAACGATTTTGTCAAAAATCATGGTATTTTACCAAATTCGCAATGATTTCTCCTAAAACCGTTTTCTTTGTGGTGTTATCTTTAAGCACTTTTGTTGTAGTGTTATCTCAAAGACACTATTTTCATGGTCTCTTTTTATATTAATGTTCATGTAGATTGGGTCGACTCTCTTGAAGATAGATGTTCTAATAGAGGATATGCAATATTTCTTAGACAAAATCTTATCTCATGACATTTTAAAAAGCAACCTACTATATCTCGATTTAGTACTAAAGCTGAATATAAAGTTATTGCTAATGTAATATCTGAAATCATGACTCCAATCCCTTCTTTCAGAATTACATTTTTTACTGATGTTATACCTAAAATTTAGTATGATAACATTGGTGCAATATATCTTATTGCAAATTTAGTTTTTCATAATCGCATAAAATATATGAAAATAGATTTTCACTTTATACGAGAATGTGTAGCGGCTAAATAACTATCAATCTCCTACATCTCTACAGAGGATCAAGTTGTTGACATCTTCACCAAACCGTTATCTAAATAGTAGTTTTATAGATTGACAACTAAACTTAACGTATTGCATATTCTATTGAATTTGTTGAGGGTAATGCCAATAAAGATAGCAATCCAAGATAATAATAGAAAGACTTGTCATGTTTTGGATAAAAATTGGAAACTAATTTCAATTACTGAATATTTACTATATGTGAACAATAATCACATCATATTTATTATTACTATTTTTATCATGATATTTTTCATATATTATCTAAATAATTTATATAAATAAGTTTATTAGCTGCTACAATTAATCAATAAAAAAAAGTGATTATTTTATCTTGACTCTTCTCTGGTGTTTCTCTTTTGTCATCTCAGTGCCTCCACGGGCTGAATCTGATGATAAAGCACCTGATCGATTTGGTTGAGGTCACAGGTTCAATTATCACCAGTTGCGCATGGGGATAAAACCCTGGTTTGGCATTAATTTCCTCGACCTCAGGCGCCTCACTACACCAGTGATAATCGTGATTTACCTCCCTCTAGAAACCTATGGGGACGGGACCAGGGGCCACTAAAGTGACGGTTCCATCTTTTTTGATCTTTTGTCATCTCAGCGGACATCTTGATTGATATCTCGGCCTCATATCTCGGCAGATATCTCGACCTCATTTCCCGACAATCATCTTAACATATTTAAAATAGATTTTAATTCAGTAATTACTTTATAATCTTTGATAAACAATCTTTATTATTATGGAAGATTGTCGGACGCATGGTGCTTGGGCGAAGAGCAGCCACCGCCCCCTTTAATTTTGTTAAGATTATAATATCAGCTTCGAACTGTGAGTGGTGGTGTTGCATGGTCGGTTTGTTTTTGTTCTTACTCGCATGCAGTTTAATTATCTCTCTCTCTCTGTTTTATTCATTCTTGTTCACTTTAATAACATGGTCGGTGTTAATTAAACTCAAACTACACGACAAGCTTTTCTCTGTGAAAAAGTAAATTGATAATTAAGTGAAACATGCAATTCGAAACCAACAGCTAGAGCCAAAAATGACTTCCATTGTGTTGATCATGGTTTGAATGATTATATAAATAAGGGAAGCCACCACACAGGTTGCTGGTGAAGAAATTAAGGACATGAAACAAGGGAGAAACCGAGAGAATGACAGCGCCGGCATCGCCCAGTGCATGCCGAGCTGGCAGTGCCCGCGGCGGCAGGGCAGGAAGTCGATGGCGGCGAGGCCAGCAGCGACTCTGCTGGAACGCCTCCGGGAGGTGGTAATCAAGCTCATCATGTTCTCAGCCATCTCTCGGCAGCGCCGCCAGGCAAGCGCAGGCGCAGGCAGTGCCGGCCGCGAGCGGCGGCAGTGCTGCAGCCACGAGGACCCGCGCCGGAGCGAGGCGGTGGAGGACTGTATCGAATTCTTCAGGATGTCGTCGTCGACTGAAGAAAGTACTACCAAAAGCTAGCTGTCCGCTTGTGTCTGTCTGTGTGTTCATGTAGAATTTGATGTGGATTATTGAATATGTGGAACCATCAATTCTTAACTTTGTAGTTAATAATATATAAAACTTTATATTTATTATTTTCCCCATGGGCGTAATTACACATCTTATCTGTTATTAATAATTTTCAAATTATTGTCCTGGCCAGCGTATTGTGGCTTCCTAGATTTATTTTGAAAATTTTGTGTGGGACCCTCATCTGTAGAGATTTTGGATTGCTTCCTAGATTGATTTTGATAATCAATAGAAAATTTTTATGAAAACCTTAGTTATAAGAAATTTTCTCCAAGAACCAGATATTATTGTTTATCAAGGTACGTACGTTTGTATGTGCACTTCTCAAATTTATTTTGGTAACTGATGAAGTCATCGTTAATATCTGTATATATATTAATGAATGGTTCAATTTCCAATTAATATCTAGAACGACTCATTAAATTTTTTATTTTCACATATATATTGGTGATCGTGAGGTCGGTAAGAGTGGAATAGATTATCCCTGCAAAATAAACTTAATCTTTTGTTCTTTCTTAATAAAGATATACGTTAGTTAACGAACAAAATAATAACATAAAAATTAACTAAATAGAAGAAAAAGAGGCACAACAAATTTATTTGGTTTACAACCAAGAAGGTTACTAATCTAAGATAAAGTAAAGCTTGATCTCCTGATTAACTCCTTGGGGTGGAGAAACCTTTTTACAGAACTTTGAACTCAAAAAGATAATAAAAACTTAGAATATATTTGTGTACAATGAATTGTTTGAATATAATTGAGCTCTAAGGGCCTATTTATAGCAGCAGTGAAGTTTATCCGATTGCTGACGTGTTCTTATATGGGGGCTCGAGTGCTTAGGAGCGCCTGACACGTGACTCAGGAGTTATCGGTTTCACAACATTCCCGAACGACTACTTCTGAATCAATATTGGTTTCTCGAGCACTTGTATACACTAAGGCGCCCGGGAACACGGGACCCCAAGTGCATAGGGGCACCCAAGTTGACTTTGGTCAGCCTTTTGCTAACCAATTTTCCGACGGGTCTTCTTGGGTGATTTCAGACCTTTCAGAGTTGGGCTCACCCGAACCCTCCTCTGGCCTTCTCCTCGAGCGTGCTTCCCCCTGACTTCTCGTCCCTCGGATGTCACGTGCGTCCTTCTTACTCCGCCCGCGTAGACCTCCACGTCTCTCATATGCACCGAGTCAGTCGACTCCCTTCCCATGCCATCCTTCTCGATCGTTGTGTCTTCCGCTCGACTTCCTGAGCTCTTAAGCTCTTGCATACTTAGACACAGATATCAAACACAACAGAACCTAACATAACTTAGTTGATCACATCAAAAACTCACTTGAGATACTTATAATATCTCTCTTTTTGATGTGTATTAACCTGAGTTAAGTTAGGGTTAAAGAACATATAAAATTACAAAAATAAATAATTGATAATGTACTTTAAAAACAAAAATTTGAAATTAAGTCTCCTTCTTAACTTAATCCTTAATTTAATCCTATTTTCCACCTTTTGATCACATCAAAATTTAAATATGTTAAGGGTAAAATTAGCACTAATAAGAAAGGCTTACAAAAATTCATAGAAAATTATTTAAGCATTCAAAATTTTTAAAAATTTTTGAGAATATATCAAGGATAATAATTAGTTTCTAGAAAAATCAGTTTTTCAAAATTTGATCGAAAATTATTATTATTTTTTAAATCTAAAGTCTAATTTTTGAAAAATAATTTATTTTTACTCAAAAATTACTCAAATTTTTATCCAAGTTAGAATTTTAGCAGACTCATCTATGTAAAAATTGTCAAAGTAAAATATAATTTTAATCTATAAGAAAATAATTTTTAATTCAAAGTTGATAATTTTAAAAGAAATAATTTTTGAAATTAGATTTTAACTTCAAATAAATTTGAAAATTTTTCTCAATGTTTAAAAGATAATGCATAGATCTTGAAAATTCAGATTTGACGAAATTAATTTTTTTAACTATTTTTAAAATTAAAAAATAAGTTTTTGAATAAAAAATTATAATAAACGTGTTTAACTTAAAAAATTTTAAAAAAATATTATTGATAGCTCATGGAGAACTCTATTATCAAAAAATATAAACTATTTTTTTTTAGAAAAATTTCCATATTCGAACAAAATTTCACAAGTATGGCAAATAAGCATTAATTAACAAAAATTGATAAACAAGTATTAAATAAAATCTAATAACTTAGTACAAATTTTGAGACCCAAAAGAAATTCCTACCAACTGTATTAACCAAAAATTTAAGTGGAATATAAGTTTTAGAAATTCTTGCAATTTAGCTTTTGTGATACCGTAAATAACAATTTAGTCCTCCAATATATCTAACTTTTGAATTTTTAAAATATTTTGTACATGCATGATTTTTGAATACTTCAATTTCTTCCTTTAGCTTTTCATTTTCATGTTTCAATTTGTCAAACATTTCAAATGGGTACGAAGAAGCTAATTATTTTTTCAATTCTAAATTTTTATTATCTAATTTGCATATTGATTTCATCATTGCCTTTATACCTGAATAAAGTTCATCAAGAGATAGAAAATATACCTCACTTATCATGTCTTTTTCCAAATCTGAAACTCCCCTTCATCGCTGCTATCTTCAGATATGGATCCCTCTTCATCAATGCTTTCTTCTTCTTCATGGGTGACCATTAGCGCAAGCCCGATGTGTTTCATAAGATCGGACTCATCTGATGATGATTCGTCCTATGTGGCTTTTAGGTTCTTGTGTTTGGCCTTCTTGGATGTGTTCACCTTTAGCCTCAGGGCAGTTCTCCTTGATGTGCTTTTCTTCCCCGCAATTGTAGCAAAGGATCTTCCTTTGCTTTGGGGAACGTTTCTTATCCCGCACTTTATTAAGACTTTTAGATTTGAAATACTTGGATAATTTTCTTACCATGTATATTGTGTCTTCTTCATCTTCTGAGGATTTCTCCTCGTGTTGGATCTTCCTCATGCTTAAGGCTATGTTGTTCATCTTACTCTTTCCTGCGCATCGAGATTCGTAAAATTCTAATGTCGAAAATAATTGTTCTAAGGTACTTACTTCAAGATCGTAGGGAATGAAGTATGCGTCTATTATGGAAGTTTGGTCTGGGGTTCTTGGGAATGCGTTTAAAGCATACTTTTGTGTGTCGCGACTCATTATCGTTTCTCCGAGGTTCTTAAGTCTCGTAATCAGCTCTTTGATTTTGGCGTATAGTTGCACAACTTACTCTCTTTCTTATATTAGGAGGTTGCTGAGGTGGTTGCAGAGCAAATATTGTTTTACCAACTTTGTTTCAAAAGTACCTTCGTGGAGTTCTAGCAACTTTTTCTAAAATTCCTTCGCTAATTGGTAAGTCCCGATTCAGTTGACTTCTTGCGCAAATAGTACCGTTAGTAGATGGAATACTGCTTTCCCGATGGCTACAAAATCTGCTTGCTCCTTTTTTTTGTCCACGGGCTCTCATCTTTATCTTTATTATCGATGTCTTTGGAAACTTTAAAATTATTTTTCATTATTAGTAATAAATTATTGGTGCCGGAAGCACCAAGATCGAACCTGAGTTTTGATAATGGCAAAGGGTTCATAAATTAAGGTTGCATTGCGAATCTAATGAAGTTATTTAAGTGTACAGGAAAAGTCCTAGGTAAACTAGGCATGAAGTCCTGATTCAAGGAATTGGGCAATAAGTCCTGGCCGAGGGTTAGTCACCTAAGTCCTGACCGAGGGTTGGGCAATAAGTCATGGTCGCGAACTAGGCACGAAGTCCTGATTCGAGGAATTGGACAATAAGTCCTGGCCGAGGGTTAGGCACTGAAGACCTGACCAAGGGTTGGGCAATAAGTCCTGGTCGCGGACTGGACACGAAGTCCTGATCCGGAAGATTGGGCAAAAGTCCAACCGGAGGAGCCGATTGACAAAAAGGTAACTTCTCCTGAGATGAGTAGGCGAGGACGCGTTCCCTGAGGAAGGAACATTAGGCGTCGATTCGACCTAGGGTTCTATTTGGGAAGCTCAAAGTCAGAACCAAGACAGCTCCGGCTGTTATCTGAACTTAACTTATCTATTACTTGTGTTTTGGAACTAACCCTGGTTGCAAGAACAAAGACTGGAGTTTATTGCTTCCCAGGTGCCTAAATGGAGTCAGGCGCCTGTGTGGATACAGGTGTCCCATAAGAGGGTTTTCTAGAGTTTGCGAAGTTGAGTTTCCACGTCATCATGAGGCGCCCGTGACCGTACAGGCGCCCCAGTCTTCTCAGGCACCCTAGTTGAAGGGATAAGCTCTGGCTAAGTCTGCGGATGAGGATTCACGCAGAGAGGCCATGTGTCAAGCGCCCCATTTAACACAGACGCCCCAGAAGAGAGTATATAAAGGGGTTCACCCCTTGCTTCCAAACAACACTACTTCCAATGAAAACATTCAAGCGCTTTGCTACAAACGCTCCGTGCTCAAGTCTCAAGCGCCAACGGCGACCCGCGGCTCCGATCTTCTAATTCTTCTCCGATCGTCGGTATTTTTTTATTTAATTGTTAATATTAAATTTTGTATTCATACTTCAAAGTTGTAACTATTTTTGCGAAATATAGAATTGCCCAACGTAAACGGTTAAGGATCGTGGGCCTTGGAGTAGGAGTCGATCTAGACTCCAAACCAAGTAAAAGAAAAAAGTGTTAGCGTTGTTTGATTTTTCCACTGCGTATTACTCTTTGTATCCGAAAAAGATTTTATGGATATTCACCCCCCTTTATTTATTCTAAACGATCCCACAAGTGGTATTAGAGCAGGTGACTCAAATCTGGTGCAATCACCGATTGAGCAATTTTTCAGAATTTTCGATTTTAAAATATTTTTTTGTTCGTAATTTTTTCGTTCATCGAGGTTGGTGCAACACCACTAGATTTTTAATTATTATTCTTTGCTACCGCACTACTAATTCAAGACTTAGTCTTGGAACAAGTTTCTTTTTGTAATTTTTTTCAGATAAAATTCCATGGCTATGCAAGAAGGCTATAGCACCGCCAGACCACCACTCTTCTCAGGAGAAGACTTTTCCTATTGGAAGAGTAGGATGGAGGTCCACCTGAAAACTCAGGTCGACATATGGATTATCATCCAGTCCGGACTGGAGATATCCAAGAACGTACAAGGTGTGGTGCAAGGCTACACAGAGTGGGACAGACCACTCAAGAAGAAAATCGAAGCAGACGCGAAGGCCACACAGACACTACAATGTGGCTTGACGAAGGAAGAGTTGAACCGCGTCGGACCCTTCAGCAGCATGAAGGAGCTATGGAACAAATTAATCGAACTGCATGAAGGTACGTCAAATACGCGGATCAGTAAAAGAGATCTACTACTCAACATACTCTACACTATCAAGATGCATGAAGGCGAAACAATAGCACAGCTCCATGCAAGAATCTAGGAGCTGATGAATGGGCCGCATACAATAGGTCATAAGGTGAAAAATCGTGACCTAATAAGGTATACTCTGAACTTGTTCCCAAGAAACACACTGTGGGCATCTATGGTAGATGCCTACAAGGTTTCTAGGAACCTTTCTGAAATTAAATTTGATGAGTTATTTTCAGAGTTAGAATTACATGAGCAAACTAATACTACAATGGTCGAGAAAGGTATAGCGTTTATTGCAAGGAAAACTCCAGGAATATCTCAAAAGAAGAAGCAACAAACAATACCCGAGTCTGACTTAGATTTGGAGTCTGATGACGATGGAGTAGATCGTCCAAAACTGGTCCGATTAGCTCGTGACTACTATAAGGAGCTTAAGAGTCAAACAAGAAAAAAGAAGACAACTCAGAAGAACGAAGATTCAGCTGAACCCTCAACAAGCCAGAAGAATAAAAGCAATGTAACATGTTACGAGTGCAACAAAAAGGGTTATTTCTTATTGGAGTGCCTCAACCTGAAGGAGAACAAGAAAGCTCGGAAGAAGAAGGCATTGCAAGCCACATGAGACGAATCATCCTCGGAAGAAGAAGAAGAGGCTCCACACTCAAACCTCCTTGCGTTGACCGCCTCGGAAGACATCGAATTCAGAACGGAATCAGAACCGGATGAAGACATCAGCACCGAAAAGCTCTCAATCTCGGAGGGCAGACGGATTACGGTAAGAGGTTATCCTAAATCGGAGCTTTACGATCTTATTTCATACTTGTCACGCAAGTTGGCGAAAGCCAACATCCGAGTTGAAACCCTCCGACAGGAAGTCAAACTCCTTAAAGAGGAAGTCAACTCGAGTTCCTTGACCGAGTCAGTTCAAGAAGGAAACTCAATTCAAGTTCAAAAGCTTGGGGAAGAGAATTCCTCCCTGAAAACTCAAGTCAAGGAACTCAGAGTCGCATTGGAACGATTCACTTCGGGTTCCAAGAATCTTGACATGATTCTTGGAAAATAGAAGTCAGTTCTAAATCGATCCGGACTAGGCTATCGAACCAACTTGCGACAACGATTTTACTATTCTGTATTGAACCAACCTAGATCCCGAGTCCAAGCATGGGTCCCAAAGCTAAGTTTAAATAAACAAGCTGGACCAAACCAATATTGAATTCCTAAGGACAAGATTCACATCTTGCCTAACCCTTATCGAGGCTTCAGTCTAGGGGGAGCTAATATAAAAACCATTTTTATACTTAGATGACTTTTTTCCTTGAATTATTGCTTGTTAATTGCTTGTTTATTTCATTTACGCAATTTTATTTTAGACCTAGGAATGGTTAGTTAAGGACAAAAGACTTACTTGAAACTTGAACAACATAGTATTAAGTGGAGGTGAGATGATAGTACGTTAGGGAAGCCTTTCTAAAAAGTCAAGTAGGGTAAGGTGTATCCTATTTGGTCTGTTTAGTCCGGTGGAACTAGCCGAAGCTACTTCTCCAAATCCTAAGCTAGTTAGACCAGAATTTCTCAAGAAGGAATTTGAAAATGAACTTTCGGTAAAAGGCTTTGTCTAGGAAAGGGTTGTTGATACAATAAGTCTACGACCAAAGAAGACCTCTGTGTCTTGCCAAGTCCTAGAGCCGATTATCGAAACTTACTATTTGATAAATTTGAATCTAATACAAGTTTTAATTAAATCTTAGATTTAACATTAATTTAAAGATAAAAATTAATACATCTCATAAAACAAATAAGGAAATCTGTTTTGTTACTTAGAATTGGGTGAGATGTCTAGGACCTAATAATGTAGTTCAACCCAACCAACCAACATTTTTCAAAATTAATTCAATATTTTTCTAAATTAATTCTATATTTTTCAAATTAACTCTATAACATTTTTTAAAATTAAATCCATATTTTTCAAAATTAACTCTTCAATATTTTTCAAAATTAATATTAAATTTTCAAAATTAACTCTACACTTTCAAAATTAATTCTACATCTTCTATTTTCAAGATTAATTATACGCATTTTCAAATTTTCCTTAATAATTTTCAAAATTAAAATTTTAGTTAATATATTTCAAATTCAAAATTTCACTGAGCATCTTCAAAATTAAAATGCACTTAATTAATTTCAGCCTTTCAAAATTAGCTCAAACACAAATTCTCAAACTCAAAATTTTAATTTTTTAAAAAACTTAAGATTTTCAAAAATTAAGTTAATATCTTCAAAAGTTAACTGTGCCAAACTTGAAAAATCTTAAAAGATTTCAAACTAATCCATTGTTATTAATCAAACTAAGTTTTGATCATAATCACAATGGAACTTAGAACTTGATTGAAATACTGCTTGGTCAAACTTGGTCAACACGGGCGCCCAAGACCCTCACGGGCGCCCCAAGCCTTTCCCAGCAATTGAGGCAGTCAACACTGCCAAAATCTGAGTATTCTGACCTTAGGCGCCCGAGAAACACTCGGGTGCCTCAATGCTTGTCACGGGCGCCCGTAATGCCCTTTATAAACCCTTCATCACAGCTTCACTCACCACACCAAAACGAGTTTCTCTCATCCTCTCCTCACTCCTAAGGCACCTGAAAGCTGCTCAACCTTCCTCGATTACTCCATTTCCATAATGCCTCCCCGGTATGAATTAATTATGCATTTACGGTTGATTTTACAATTTAATTTCAGTAAATAAATGTTAGTTTTCCTACTTGTTTAGTAAACAACGAGTAACCCAAACCGACCCCGGGGTCGAGCCTAGCCCAGACCCTAGGTTTTCCACCTTAGCTTTATTCAATAAGTTCTCACACACTACTTATAAACCTATCAAGACGAACTATTTAAATAGAAACTTCTTTATCCAGTCTTGCCCTTTAGCTATAGATGTGATTAACTTCTACCAGCTAGACCAACTTGTATATTGTACCAATCCAATCAACACGACCCTATGTGCTGAATTTTAAAATAACTTGGTCAAAGTTGATGACCTCTGCAACACTACCACTGTACAGACCATTCGACTCACCATCACACCCGCTCTTTTTAACCATTTCCTTGGACTACGACCTTCTCAGTCCACATTTTGCTGTTATCCTCCGACAGACCTTCCCTTCGATCCTCCATATTCACACATCACCCTTGATACTCTCTATTCTTACTTTTTCGGAGAGGAGAGGGACCCGACTGTACAGAGATTTCAGTCTGTCGATCTGCGCATACAGGGCTATGTCCTTTACAGAGTCCTGGTTCGCTGCATTCTTCCTTTGACCTCTCGAGATGTGGCAGCTATGCGACCCTTCCATACGTTCCTATTCTATGCGATGATCCATCACTTGGATATAGACATAGGTCTACACATGTTTCATACGATCATCTACGCATCCAGTGTATCCACTCAGTCCAGAGTACGGACACCCTACTGCCACATTCTCACCACACTTCTTCATCATCACGGTCGCAACATCTCTGTCGGAGAGATCGTCACTATGATTGAGTTTGATGAGATAGGGGCTAGGAATTTTTCTTTAGCGGCCATAGATATCTCGGCCACCGGGTTTTTGTCGTGGAGACGACGAGGTGCTCGACGTCAGATCGATTCGGACAACGAGGTGGATGTCAACGTAGCCAATCTCGCCGCCGAGATCGAGGAGCACCTGCGAGAGCCTCCACCATTGTCTACGGATCAGTGCCTTGCTCGGATAGAGACAAAGGTCCACAATCTCCGAGAGGAGATGGATGCTCATCATGTCGAGCACATGGACGCCCTACAGGCCCGACACGATGAGATGATGTCGATGTTTCGGTCGTGGCACCCTGACCCATTTTGGCCCCCTAGCCTATCTTCTTAGACCAGAGATGTATTTATGATGATCTGACATTCCCTACTGTGTAGGGCTGACTTGTTGACATATATTTGACTTGGCTACTGCTTTACATCTGAGTTACTTATCTACTTCATATTTGACTTAATATTTATATGCTTCATACTTGATTTATATTTTAAGGTTGTGCTTAGTAGAATAGGACTGTTCTAATTTTTCTTAATTTTTTAAAATATTTTTCAAAAACTATTATTTCAGATCATTCAAAAAATCATTTTTCTTATTAAGTTTTGAATTTTAAAATTCTTTTCCGACTTAGATTTTTGAAAATTACCTCCTTTAAAACTAAGGTTTTTCTACGCAAATAGATTTAGCCTAGGCTTTAATCCTAGAATTGCATGCACCTATAGATCTAGAAGCCTGCATCTCACAAGCACCTTAGGACACCTTGATTGATAACCTAGACTGGGTTGAGATGCTTAGGTTTATGTCTTAACTCAAGATGCTTTAAGTCAGTGCATCTAGAGTAGTTGGGGTGATAAATACAATTGAACAACAATCAAGCTAAGTGTTCAAGCTTAGAAAATCTATCTTAATCAGATCACTTAACTTGACTAACCCTAGTGAAAGCTGCTGTTATATAATAGTCAGTAAGTAGCTAACAAGGTTAAACAGGACCCGAACAAGTTCAATTTAGTTGGTTTGATCCTTTTTGTTGCTTGGACTCACTAGAATTGGTTCAATATGTGTTTAAAATTTTTTTTAGTTCTGATTCGCAATTGGTTTTCAATCAGTTTTTTTTATATATGGCAAAGGGGGAGAGAAAAAGAAAAGAATTATTCTTATTTTTAAAAAAGCAAGTTAAGTGCATTAAAACATTCAAGTTTAAGAATTTTTTTCTTGAAAAAAAGTCTAAGCACAATATTTTTCTTAGCACAAAATTTTCCTAAAGTGCAAAATTTTTTTTCAAGTGCAAAATTTTTTCTAAGTGCAAAATTTTTCTAAAGTGTAAAATTTTTCTAAGTGCAAAGTTTTCTAAGTGTGAATTTTTCTAAGTGCAAATTTTTCTAAGTGTAAATTTTTCTAAAAATTTTTCTAAGTGCGAATTTTTCTAAGTGCAAATTTCAAAGTGCAAATTTCAAAGTGCAAAATTTTTCTAAGTGCAAATTTTTCTGAGTGCAAATTTTTCTAAGTGCAAATTTTTTCTAAGTGTAAAATTTTTCTAAAGTGCAAAATTTTTCTAAGTGCAAAGATTTCTAAGTGTGAATTTTTCTACGTGCAAATTTTTCTAAGTGCAAAAAGTTTTCCAAGTGCAAAATTTTCCAAGTACAAAATTTTCTAATTGCAAAATGTTTTCAAGTGCAAAATCTTTCTAAGTGTGCAAATGTTGTTTTTAAAAGGTTTTGCAAAATACACTTGGTCAAAATTTGGTGATCTTGATGTCACAAAAATACATTAACTTGTTCTAAACGGGTACACTTAGTTTTTTTTTAATTGCACGCCATTGAAAGCTTCAGGGGGAGAATCTTTATTTTAGGGGGAGCATAGTAAATGTTTTTCAAAAAGTGGTTTTCTTAAGATAAAACATGTTTTTTATATGCTTTATAAGTTTTAAACTTAACTTTTTAAACCAGGTTGTCATAAATCAAAAAGGGGGAGATTGTTGGTGTCGGATGCACTAAGATCGAACCTGAGTTTTGATAATAACAAAGGGTTCATAAGTTAAGGTTACATTGTGATCTAATGAAGTTGTTTAAGTGCGCAGAAAAAGTCCTAGGTAAACTAGGCACGAAGTCCTGATTCAAGGAATTGGGCAATAAGTACTGGCCGAGGGGTGGTCACCTAAGTCCTGACCGAGGGTTGGGCAATGAGTCCTAATCGTGGACTGGGCACGAAGTCCTGATTCGAGAAATTGGGCAATAAGTCATGGCCGAGGGCTGGGCACCGAAGACCTAAACGTTGGGCAATAAGTCCTGATTGCGGACTAGGCACGAAGTCCTAATCCGGAAGATTAGGCAAAAGTTTAACCAGAGGAGTCGGTTGGCAAAAAGGTAAATTCTCCTGAGAGGAGTAGGCGAGGACGCGTTCCCCGAGGAGGGAACATTAGGCGTCAGTTCGACCTAGGTTCTATTTGGGAAGCCCAAAGTCAGAACCAAGACAGCTCCCACTGTTAACTGGACTTAACTTATCTATTACTTGTGTTTTGGAACTAACCCTGGTTGCAGGAATAAAGGCTGGAGTTCACTGCTTCCCAGGCGCCTGAATGGAGTCATGCGCCTAATTATACAGGCGCCTGTGTGGATACAGGCGCCCCATAAGAGGGTTTTCCAGGCGCCTGATCATACATGCGCCTGTGTGGATACAGGTGCCCCATAAGAGGATTTTCTAGAGTTTACAAAGTTAAGCTGCCACGTCATCATGAGGCGCCCGTGACCGTACAGGCTGTTGGTGCAAGTTGCATCAATGATGTTCTCCTTTATGTGTTTTAATGTTTGACAATGTACTTAAGTCAGTAATATGTTGAACAGACAAAGGGGAGCGAAGGAGAAGTAACCTAAGCCTGAGAAAAGTCCTAGTTAAGCTAGGCATGGAAACCCTAAGACCTAGCGAAGGGCTACTAGGCTCTGGCGAAGGGCTGCCAGAACGAAAAAGACCTAGCGAAGGGCTGCTAGGCTCTGGCGAAGGGCTGCCAGAACGAAAAAGACCTAGCGAAGGGCTGCTAGGCTCTGGCGAAGGGTTGCCAGAAAGAAAAGACCTAGCGAAGGGCTGCTAGGCACCTGACGAAGGGTTGTCAGGGGAACAAGTCCTAGCAAAGGGCTACTAGGCACCTGACGAAGGGCTGTCAGGGAAACAAGACCTAGCGAAGGGCTGCTAGGCACCAAGCGAAGGGATGCTTGGTATCCAAGACCTAGCGAAGGGCGGCTAGGCAAAAGTCCACTCGAAGGACCGGGCGGCAACCATCTCCTGAAAGGAGTAGGTGAAAGGCGCTTTCTCGGGGGTAGGAGTTTGCGTCGGTTCGACCTAGGATTGCGTGCCAATCCGAAGTCCGAACCAAGTCCTTAAGCCTAACATTGTATGTATATGTGCTTTGTATTTGTGTCTCTTGTAGGTACCAAGAACCGGAGACAAAGCAAGTTGCTGAAAAAGGCTGTTGGGGGCGCCCGGAGCGTCCGGGGCGCCCCCAGGTAGTACTAAACATGCAGTTTCGTGATGCAGTCAAAACAGGTGTCAACCGGGGCGCCCGGAGCGTCCGGGGCGCCCCCAGGCAGTACTAATACATGCAGCAAACGTGTGTTTGCAGAACAGGTGTCAACCGGGGCGCCCGGAGCGTCCGGGGCGCCCTAATTAGTAGCTGTTTTGCTATTTCGAAGCCAGAACACAGGATAAGCCCTCAAGGGGGCGCCCGGGTCATCCGGGGCTCCCTGGTCAAAGTTCTTATCACCTACGGTGAGGTAGGCACGAGGATAAGAGTTGACCGAGTTTTTCGGGGCGCCCCCGTCGACCAGGGCGCCCCCAGGAGGGCTATAAAAGGGGCTTCGACCCCTCTTCTTCCAACACACTTTCCAACTGCGATTCTATTCATTCCGACCGACGACAACGCGCTAAAGACGAGGCTCTGCGACCGGGAGGCTCCAGGAGGAAGTGCGCGGCACTTCGGAGGTCCAGATCGGCCGAGCTTCACATTTTTGCTTGGTTTGCAATTAATTACAGTATTTATTTTTCTTTATTATTGCTTGTAATATTGCACTGTAAGTCGGGTTTCTCCGCCTCCGGAAATTCCGGAAAGGAGACTATTAGTGGACTCAACGCCGAGTACATAGGCCTTGGACGTACTGACCCTGGGGGGTTGGGAACCAAGTAAATAAACCTGCCGTGTCCCCTGTTTTGCTTTCTTTTATTTTATTTTTATGTTTCCGCTGCACTAACGCTCTGAGTCCAGAAGTTTTACGAAATATTTACGAAAGTTTTCACGGTCGATATTCACCCCCCCCCCTCTATCGACGGCACCGGTCCTACAAGTGGTATCAGAGCCGAGCCGCTCTTCACCGGACTAACCGCCGACGGAGCAACGACGCCAGGAGTTGAGGGGGAGCTCAGGGGTGAATCAGGTATATTTATTTTAATGTCAAATTTTAAATTCCATATTATTTGTTTCACGTGCAGGGAGAGAGGGCACTACAAAAATCAGTGCCCTACTCGTAAGAATCGTTCATCACCGGCGGCAAAGGAGATACCAGCGCCAGGAGTCCGGAAAAACAAGGATCACGTGCAATGCTTCAAGTGTGAAAAATTCGGACACTACAAAAATAAATGTCCGGCAAAGGTACGAAAAATGTATGTTCCAAAAACTTTACAAATTCCTGCAATGTCGTTTAATAATTTAGATAATTTTCCTGAGAAGTTAGAATTATTGCATAGTCAATTAGATATTTTAAATAATAAGTTACATAATGTGAATATGGCTAAAATGTCAGAAATAAATTATTTAATCATTAATACCAATTCAATAATTGCTAAAATTAATTCTGATATTAAATCTAAAATAAACTCTGATAATTCTACAGATAATGATGCAACTAATTCTGGATCTAAATCTGAAATCAATCCCGAACTCGAAATTGAAAATCCTAAGGATAAATCCGAATTCAAATTCGAATATCCTAAGGATAAATCCGAAATTAATTCTGAAAATCTCAAGATTAACTCAGAAATTAATTCTAAAATTCTTAAAGATAATCTAGAGATAAATATTAAAAATATTGAAAATATATTTGAGGATAATTCTAAGGATAATTTTGAATATAAAATTCTCCTAGATAATAACTTAATCATAGATAATATTGAATATTATTATAAAACTTTAACTAGTGGTCCAATTTACTCCACCTACTGTGAGGATATTGAAAAACTTAATCTTGAGGAGGAAATAGAATTTTCTAAGATAAAGGCCATAATCAATAAAAATTACAAAAATTCAAATAAATCAAAATTATTAGAGAAACTTGAAAAGAAAGACAAAAAAGAAGAAGAAATTTTTGAAATAATGAAAATGATGAACTTAAACCCACAATTATTAATTAATCATTATAATTCAAATTAAATCCAAATTAATTCAAATTAAATCCAAATTAATTCAAATTAAATCTAAATCCAAATTAATCCAAATTAATTCAAATTAAATCTAAATTCAAATTAAATCTAAATCCAAATTAATCCAAATTAATTCAAATTAAATCCAAATTAATTCAAATTAAATCTCAAATTAATTCAAATTAAATCCAAATTAATCCAAATTAATTCAAATTAAATCCAAATTAATCCAAATTAATTCAAATTAAATTCGAATTAATTAAATCTTAATTATTTAAATTCAAATTAATTAAATCTTAATTAAATATTAATTAAATTCAAATCAAATCTTAATAATTCTAATTCGAATTATTAATTCTTATTCAAATTAATTAATTCTTAATAATTCGAATTCAAATTAATTAATTCTTAATAATTCAAATTCAAATTAATTAATTCCTAAAAATTCAAATTAATTAATTAAATCTTAAATAATTCAATTAAGCTCAATTAAATTCGAATTAATTCATATAATTCAATTAAATTCAATTAAATTCAAAGTAATTCAATTAATTCACCTTAATTCAAATTAATTCACCTTAATTCAAATTAATTCAATTAATTCACCTTAATTCAAATTAATTCAATTAATTCATCTTAATTCAAATTAATTCAATTAATTCGCCTTAATTCAAATTAATTCAATTCACTTTAATTCAAATTAATTCAATTAAATTCACTTTAAATCAGTTAATTCAAATCAACTCAATTTTAATTCAACTAAATCCAATCAAGATCTTAAATCACTTAAACCTGAACCAAACTAAAACTTTACCCAAACCGCAACAATTAATTCAATAAAATCAAATATGTCAAAGTGGGTTGACATATTCGCAGGTTCACACGATATGTATCAAATCGAGAATTTGATACATTTTTAGAAACAAAAATAAAATGCCTTGACTTGTTTGACTCATGCATAATTGCCATGCCATGCATTTGCTATTTTCCTTAAAATATATGACATGTCATTCATATTTAAATTTTATGCATAATTTAGAAAGGTCATAAGAGAAAGATAATTGAAATTTGGCAACATAGTATTGGGAGGAGGTGAGATGATAGTACGTTGGGGAAACCAACTCTAATAAGATCAAGTCTACTTGGTCTCTTTAGACTGGTGAAACCAGCCGAAGCTACCGATCCAAGACCCAAGCTAGTTAGACCAGAAAATGGCCTAATTTAATTTGAAAATGAAATTTCATTAAAAGGCTTTGTCAAGGAAAGGGTGGATGATCCCATAAGGCTACGGCCAAAGAAGGCCTAGTGCCTCGCCAAGACCTGGAAGCCAATTTCTGAAATTCAAATTCAAATTATCTTTTGTCAAATTCGAATCTAACACAAATTTCAATTAAATCTTAGATTTAATAATGGAAAATGATTCAAGCATCTCACAATACACCTATAAGGCAATCATGCTTGTTGTATTGATACATCTAAAATGGGTGAGATGTTAAGGACTAATGAATTGAAAAATATTTTTCAAAATTGTTTTTCAAAATTGTAAGAATATTTTCCTAAAAATATATTTTTCAAAATAGAGCTTTAACATAATAATGTTTTTATGGAATTCATGCTTGTCTGATTGATTATATATATTACACATTTTTCAAAAAAGGTATATTGTTTTCAAAAATTGATTGACTCACGCAATTAGACACAAGCCTCTTAGGACAACACTAAAGTTCCTTAGAGCACTTAGATAGAGTCAAACGGCATTGATGCAGGGGGAGTGCTTTTCATATTTTTCGAACTGCACTTTAAAAACATTACTATTATTTGAAAATATCTTTTCGAAAATCATGCTTTAATCGTTATCACTTGTGGCTTTTCGAAAAAGATTTTACCTATTGCAAAAATCAAATGTTTACCTGTTCTTTTGATTCTGATAAACCCTAAAGACACAGAGGAAGGTCCACTTCATAATCTAAAAAGGACTCCTAGGATGTGTCAGATTTAGGGGGAGTTTGAGTCAAATTTTTTCAAGTCTTAAACTATTTTTTATTATTAGAAAATTCCTTTGATTTGAATCAAACCTTAAGACTCAAAGGAAGAGTACTTGTGGTCAACAAGCTTCCCAGGACTGAGTCAAGTTTAGGGGGAGGTCAAATTAAAAGAATTATTCAATTACATGCTTTTAAAATACTAAAAATCTATGTTTTTCAAAATACCACTTGTTAAAATTTGTGTGACTTATGAAATGATTTTGAAATAATAATTACTTAGGTTGGAAAATTCCCAGGACACTTAGGAAATGTCCTTGTGGTCAACAAGGTTTCCTAGGATAGTGTCAGACTGGAAAATAGACCAAGTTAAGTAAAATATTAGATCTTCAAAATTCACACAGTTTTTCAGCACATACTTTATGAAATATTATCATTTTTCTTAAAAATTTATAATAATATTTACTTGTTTGAAAACTTTCCAGGACACTTAGGAAATGCCCTTGTGGTCAACAAGGTTTCCTAGGATGGTGTCAGACTGGAAAAGAAACTCAATCAAGTAAAATATTTTCAAAAAAAAAATACTTATGTCTTTCAAAACCAATATTCTTAATTTTGAAAAAAAAATATTTTCAAATGTATTGTTAAGTACTTAATTTCTCAAAAAATATACTTATACTTTTTCAAAAAGGGATTTAAATAATCTTTTAAAAGTACTTGCACTCCTTACAAATCATCTTTTCAAAGTACTTATATTTTAAACCTAGAGCATTTTTCAAATTTATGCAATTTTTTAAAAACAAAATTGCACTAAGTATTTTCAAAACAAAAATTCAAAGTTTTTTTATTGTTGATGCAAGTTTTTTTTGATGCATGACAAAGGGGGAGAGAGTGCTTAAGTTAGAATTTTTTCAGTTAGAATATTTTTTACTCTCCCAAAACCTATACCTTTTATTCTATCCCAAGGATAGCAATTTAGCCCTTAAACCAATCTAACTTAAGTTATTGTCAAACATCAAAAAGGGGGAGATTGTTGGTGCAAGTTGCATCAATGATGTTCTCCTTTATGTGTTTTAATGTTTGACAATGTACTTAAGTCAGTAATATGTTGAACAGACAAAGGGGAGCGAAGGAGAAGTAACCTAAGCCTGAGAAAAGTCCTAGTTAAGCTAGGCATGGAAACCCTAAGACCTAGCGAAGGGCTACTAGGCTCTGGCGAAGGGCTGCCAGAACGAAAAAGACCTAGCGAAGGGCTGCTAGGCTCTGGCGAAGGGCTGCCAGAACGAAAAAGACCTAGCGAAGGGCTGCTAGGCTCTGGCGAAGGGTTGCCAGAAAGAAAAGACCTAGCGAAGGGCTGCTAGGCACCTGACGAAGGGTTGTCAGGGGAACAAGTCCTAGCAAAGGGCTACTAGGCACCTGACGAAGGGCTGTCAGGGAAACAAGACCTAGCGAAGGGCTGCTAGGCACCAAGCGAAGGGATGCTTGGTATCCAAGACCTAGCGAAGGGCGGCTAGGCAAAAGTCCACTCGAAGGACCGGGCGGCAACCATCTCCTGAAAGGAGTAGGTGAAAGGCGCTTTCTCGGGGGTAGGAGTTTGCGTCGGTTCGACCTAGGATTGCGTGCCAATCCGAAGTCCGAACCAAGTCCTTAAGCCTAACATTGTATGTATATGTGCTTTGTATTTGTGTCTCTTGTAGGTACCAAGAACCGGAGACAAAGCAAGTTGCTGAAAAAGGCTGTTGGGGGCGCCCGGAGCGTCCGGGGCGCCCCCAGGTAGTACTAAACATGCAGTTTCGTGATGCAGTCAAAACAGGTGTCAACCGGGGCGCCCGGAGCGTCCGGGGCGCCCCCAGGCAGTACTAATACATGCAGCAAACGTGTGTTTGCAGAACAGGTGTCAACCGGGGCGCCCGGAGCGTCCGGGGCGCCCTAATTAGTAGCTGTTTTGCTATTTCGAAGCCAGAACACAGGATAAGCCCTCAAGGGGGCGCCCGGGTCATCCGGGGCTCCCTGGTCAAAGTTCTTATCACCTACGGTGAGGTAGGCACGAGGATAAGAGTTGACCGAGTTTTTCGGGGCGCCCCCGTCGACCAGGGCGCCCCCAGGAGGGCTATAAAAGGGGCTTCGACCCCTCTTCTTCCAACACACTTTCCAACTGCGATTCTATTCATTCCGACCGACGACAACGCGCTAAAGACGAGGCTCTGCGACCGGGAGGCTCCAGGAGGAAGTGCGCGGCACTTCGGAGGTCCAGATCGGCCGAGCTTCACATTTTTGCTTGGTTTGCAATTAATTACAGTATTTATTTTTCTTTATTATTGCTTGTAATATTGCACTGTAAGTCGGGTTTCTCCGCCTCCGGAAATTCCGAAAAGGAGACTATTAGTGGACTCAACGCCGAGTACATAGGCCTTGGACGTACTGACCCTGGGGGGTTGGGAACCAAGTAAATAAACCTGCCGTGTCCCCTGTTTTGCTTTCTTTTATTTTATTTTTATGTTTCCGCTGCACTAACGCTCTGAGTCCAGAAGTTTTACGAAATATTTACGAAAGTTTTCACGGTCGATATTCACCCCCCCTCTATCGACGGCACCGGTCCTACACAGGCGCCCCAGTCTTCTCAGGCACCCCAGTTGAAGGGATAAGCGCTGGCTAAGTCTGCGGATGAGGATTCGCGTAGAGAGGCCACGTGTAGGCGCCCCATTTAACACAGGCGCCCCAGAAGAGTGTATATAAAGGGGTCCACCCCTTGCTTCCAAGCAACACTACTTCCAATGAAAACATTCAAGCGCTTTGCTCCAAACGCTCCGTGCTCAAGTCTCAAGCGCCAACGACGACCTGCGGCTTCGATCTTCTAATTCTTCTCCGATCGTCGGTATTTTTTTTTAATTTAATTGTTAATATTAAATTCTGTATTCATACTTCAAAGTTGTAACTATTTTTGCAAAATATAGAATTTCCCAACGTAAACGGTCAAGGATCATGGGGTTTGGAGTAGGAGCCAATCTAGACTTCGAACCAAGTAAAAGAAAAAAGTATTAGCGTTGTTTGATTTTTTCGCTGCGTATTACTCTTTGTATCCGAAATTTTTTTTATCGATATTCACCCCCCTCTATCGATTCTAAATGATCCCACATAAATCAAAATTAATTTTAAAAAATACCTGTATTTTTCGCTTCTAGTGAACTCCCCTTCGAACTTTGGCGGGTAGATAATTGGTCTAACCATTTTGTATGTGCTTAAAATGACGATTAGTTCTTCTGGAGCATCCTGACTTTGATACCACTTGTTGATGATCATGCGGTTGGCAAGAGAAGGGTGAATTGCCTCTGTGAAATAAACTTAATCTTTTATTTTTTTTATTAACAAGGATATAAGTTAGTTAACGAACAAAACAATAACATAAGAATTAACTAAACAAAAGAAAAAAAAAGACATAACTAATTTAGGGAGTGTTTGGGAGAGCTTTTACTTCTTGAAAAGTGATTCTTGTAGTGATTATCTTGAAGTTAGTAAAAAGCTAAAGTAAGCAGTGTTTGAAAATAGAAGCCAAAAGCTGATACAAGATAAAGTTTGAGTGTTTGGGAGAATAATTGCTTCCAAGCTTAATTTTTAATTGAATGACAATACTATCCTTAAACTATATAAATTAATCATTTTTTAATTATTTAAATATAATTTCGATACTATCAATAATTTGTTCACGTAATTATTATTATATTTTAAATAGTGATATAATTATTATTATATTTTAAATATATTATTAAAATTAATTTTTTTATAATTTGAATATTTGAAAAAATATATAAAATTAATAAAAAATAAAAAATAAAAAATAATATAATTTATATAAATATAATATATATATATAGCGGCAAGTGGAAATCAGGTAAAATGTTATATTATTTAAGGATATAAATATTATTTTTTAATATTATATCATAAATAAAAAGGCAGAAGCAGTTAGAAGCATCAAATTCTTGCTTTTAACTTTTGAGCAAAAGTAACAGAAGCTAAAGCAGAATCTAGCCTTCCCAAACACTCAAAAGTGATTCTGTGTAACCAGAATCTAAAAAGCAGGTAGCAGAAGCTCTCCCAAACACTCCCTTACTTGGTTTGCAACTAGGAACGTTGCTAATTTAAGGCAAAGTAAAGTTTGATCTCCTGATTAACTCCTTGGGGCGGAGAAACCTCTTTACAGAACTTTGCACTTAGAAAGATGATGGAAATTTAGAACAGATTCGTGTACAATGAATTATTTGAATGTAACTGACTCTAGGGGTCTATTTATAGTTCTAGTGAAATTTATCCGATCGCTGACGTAGTCCTACATGGACGCTCGAGTGCCCAAGGGCACCTGACACATGTCTCAGGGGTTATTCGCTTCATAACATTCGCAAACGACTACTTTTGAATTAACATTGGCTTCTTGGGTGCCTGTATACACTGAGGCACCAGAGAACACGGACGCCCAAGTGCATAGGGGCCCCGAGTTGACTTTGGTCAACCTTTTGCTGACTAGTCTTTCGATGGATTTTCTTAGGTGATCTTGGATTTTCTAGAGTTGGACTCACCCAAACCCTCCTCCAACTTTCTACTCTAGCGTGCTTCCCAATGGCTTCTCGTCCCTCGGACGTCGCGCGCGTCCTTCTTGCTCCACTAACGTACTCTTCCGTAGGCCTCCGCGTCCCTCGGATGCACCAAGCCTGCCGGCTCCATTCACGTATCATCCTTTTCGCTGCGTCTTCCGCTCAACTTCCTTCGCTCCTAAGCTCCTGCACACTTAAACATGTATATGAATTAAATATAACATGACCTAACTTAATTCGGTTGATCATATCAAAACTCATCTAAAATATTTACAATATAAAAAAACCATTCTATTACGTTAAAATATTTTTGTAGTCAATAATGAATTTTATCCTATTTTATTCAAATAATTTAATAATTATTTTTGAATAATTTAGGATTTTAATGAGATTTCTCAGTTTTCATACATTTATTTGTTAAAATTAAAACCGCGGAGACAATTTGCCGCCCCTTGCTCGCACGTATGCTAACGTGGGTCTTCACCGGTCCTCGCTGGCTTCTCGTCGCAGACACGTGCCGTCTAATCCCGATCGCGTAACCATATCTCCCTCCTTCACCCATGCAAATCTTACACAAACCTGGAAAATGATTGGATGTAAAGAGGGCCCTACTTTGCTCTCTTGTCAAATGCATGGTAACAGAGTGCGTTTGACTTCGAGTGGACTCGTTGCTTTCAGCAGTCTGCATCCATTTTGTTTCCTTGTTTGGCCTCGTGGTTTTTGTATCCTCCGGCTTCTCTCGCTCTTCCTGCCTGGATCCGATCAAGTCCGTCGCTTTCTCTTTCTCCAGTTCTACTGTATTCTGGTTTATCCGATCTGCAGCGACGGTAGATGGATGTTCGCCCATCGATTCGTGGATTTGTGGATTCGCCAGGAGAGGCCGGAGCAGCGACTTCGATGATGGCCTCTTCTGTACCTAAGGTGGTCGCAATCTCGCTCAATAGAGCGTCCAGTTGGTGGGAAGGTGCTGAAAACTCCGTCCTGTTGCAGGATTGGATCTTCCATACGCTTGCCGGTCTCTATGGCATCGTTGCCGCCGTTGCCCTTGTAATTTTCAGACCATCCTCTCTCTTTTTTTTTCTTTTTTTTTCGCTTTGAGTTGCGTGGTATTTTCTATGATTTATGCATTAGCGAGTGGATGATTGTTGCTGTAAAAATTGGACTGAAAGATCGACTTTGCAGATTCAACTGATCAGAATAGAATGTAGGGTTCCGGAGTATGGCTGGACGACGCAAAAAGTCTTCCATTCCTTAAACTTCTTGGTAAATGGTGGTATGCAATTTCCCTCTTCGACTGCGAATCTGCTGGAGTTACTGGAACACTTACCAACAATTATCGTCCTTACTGTAGTACGGTTTGTTTTATTGCTTGATTGCAGTGAGGTCGGTTGTCTTTGTCTTTCGGAGGGATGTCCAACACATAAGGCCAGAGGTCTTTGCTCGATTTGTCTTTTTCCCCATTTCCTCTGGATTCTAGTCTAGTTATCTCGTAGCAAATTCACCGTTGCTGTCGTCAGGTCTTTCAACATGTTGTTCTAGATTTGCCCAGCCTGGCTTTTTTCACAACTTATACTCTTCTGGTGCTGTTCTGGGCTGAGATATATTATCAGGTTTGTTGTGACGAACTTTCCCATGTCGTTCAATTAGTTCAATTTTCAATTGCTTATTATTTTTGTATCTTGCATTAAAATGTCACAGGCACGTGCAGTATCGACTGATAAACTCAGGCCGACGTTTTATACAATTAATGCGGTGGTCTACACTATACAGGTATTTGATTAATTGTAGGCTTGGATGATACAATCCTTGAACATGCATCTTTTGTTCGTGTGCTAAGTACTACAAAGAAATTCCGACATAAGTCAGAAAGCACAAAGAAGTTGATTGTGTGGAGATATTTTTTTTTGTATGTGTTGTCTTTTTTGGGGCTGTATTACAGGAATTCATACATGTTTTTTTGGCTGAATTATATGTGCATATGGCTTCAGGACTATGTATTTACCATATATAAAGATTAATGATTATTCTAGTCTTTTGGACGTCGCACAGGGTGATAAATCTTTGACCTTTTTAGTGAAATTTTTGGCAGTCTACTTTTCAATGACATCCTAATTTATTCCGTCACATGATGCTCATATCTAGCACTTACAATTTTTTGCTCATATATAGTACTTACAATTTGAACAAAAATTTGTATATCAATTTCAAGAATGTTATTTTTACAAACATAAATGACCTTTTGCAAGTTCATTGTTTTTACCCAAATTTTTTCCATTGGTCATGTGAATGCTATATAAGACTATTTGAACCCAACTCCATTCTTCAAAGTTTCCATAGTCTCGCTATTTGTGTAGTGGCTTCTTCGAGAACTTTAGTACCATTATGACTCTCACATCGAGAACTTTGGTATCTAAATTAATGTTTCTTATTTGACTTAAGTTATGATTTTATTGACTTCTATTATTAGTATTTCAATCATTTAGTTTATTTTGTTTGAAACTGAATGAGACTAGGTTATGTAAAAAGGCCTACAAAGGGCTCCTTATTTTTATCTTCATTCAGAGAACAATACAAAGTTATCTTTTCATACTCTTTCTTTCCCTCCTTCGAAATAACTGAATGAGGGACAAACCCCATGAGATTACTGGTTGAATCCCACATATCCTTCCCGGGGTGCATTTACTCAATTATTGCTTAAATAATATTCTGATTACATCTTAAAAATTTCAAATTGTTGCTCTTTCAACAGGAAGTCAGAGCTAAATGGGCCTTCTTTGCTGTGTGAACTTCTTATCCAATATATTATTCTCCTTAAACTAGAAGTATGTACACATGTTAGCTTATATCCACAAACCAGTCTAAACTCATCAATTATTTTTTCCCCCAGTTTTTGTAGTTAGTAGAAGGACAGGGCCTTCTTTCTCGTATGTTGCTTTTATTCTTCTGTTGGTTGCAAATTTAGGATTCACCTGAATAATTTTTATAGGCGAAACTTTCTTTGCATCAATTCAAAGTTCTGCTTAGTTCTTTAACTCTTAATGTATTTTCATTTTGAGTGTTTTTTATTTAATCCTCTCTTCATTTCATGGGGAAAAACTACTATAGTAGAACTGAAATATACTTCATTAAGCTAACTTGAAATTTCTACAGATTGCTTTCTGGTTATTTTTTTGGTGGAAGCCCATTGAGCCCGTGGTTATCTTATCAAAGCTGTTTCTTGCAGGTGGAGTTTCGAATAGTTATAGTAAATAAATTAATGAATCTTGTATTGGTTAATTAACCAATCAAATTTTTATCAACAGGTGTCTCATTGTTTGCAGCCCTTGGATTTCTTCTTTACGGAGGAAGGTAAAAGATTCTAGTCATATTCATGACACATATTCCGTCAAATAAAATAATTTTAATAGGAGGCGATCGAAATGAGCATGTCGGAATAAAAAAGGAGGAATATGAGAGGGTGTATAGGAGTTATGGGTTCGGAACAAGAAATGAAGAAAAGAAAACTATATTGAATTTTGCGATAGCATATGACCTTATACTAGCTAATATATTTTTTAAGAAAAGGGTACAATACTGGGTCACACTCAAAAATGAGAATAATAAATCACAAATTGAATTTCTTATAGTTAGGAAAGGGATAGAAAGGTTTGTAAAGATTGCAAGGTCATCTTGGAAAAAGATTAATTATCCAACATAGGTTAGTAGTATTGGATATACGCCTCAATCATATTATCAATGAAGGAAAATATATACAATTCATAGAATTAAGTGAGTGGTGAAAGTTAAAGAATAAGAAGCAAAACATATTTAAGGAGAAAGTAGGAATACAAGTATTAGGTGAAATATACGGTGATTTTAATACAACATGGGATAAGATAATATTAAAGTTGAAAATAGTAGCCAAGAATGTACTCGGTGAGTCAAAGGGACATGTACTACCAAGTAAGTAATCTTTGTAGTGGAATGAGAAAGTATGGGAGAAAGTGAAGAAAAAATGAATAATCTATAAAGAATTATATATTTGTAAAAAATGGGAAAAAACTTTAAAAAATTATAATAGCAAAAAAATAAAAATAAAAGAGGCTAAGAAAGCATGAATAAAACAAAGAATGAAACTTTTGAACGGTTATGTCGAAAATTGGATACAAAAGAAGGGGAAAGTGACATTTATAAAATAGCTAAAGTAAAATAGAGGAAGACAAGAGATCTTAACCAAATAAGATATATTAAAGATAAATTCAGTAGGGTACTAGTAAATGATAGAGAAGTAAAAGAGCGGTGGAAAAGGTATTTTCTTCAATTTTTAATGAACGTTTAAGTGACCAACTTAATTTAGATAATTTAAGTAGTTCAAATGAGTATATAAATTTAAATTTTTATCGTAGAACTTAAAATTAGAATTAGAACAAGCTGCAAATGGGATGCAAAATGGAAAAATTGTTGGACTAGATGATATTCCGATAGAGGTATGGAAGTGCTTAGGGAAACAAGGTATTGAATGATTTAAAAAAACGAAAAAAATATTTGATCAATGGAGGATAAGTACTCTAGTTCCCTTATATATGCCCCCAAGGCATAGCGCAGGTGGTGGGTGCACGACATCTTTGGCATAACAGCAAGGGGTCGATTCTCGAAAATTGATGACTTGATTTCACCCCACCTTGCCCCAAACGCCTGCGTACCTAAATTAACTTCCCTCTATATCCGTGTGGCCGGCTCTAGGGGGTCATTGAGGTAGTGAACCTACCTTTCTAGTTCCCTTATATATGAATAAGGGATATAAACAAAATTGTACAAACTATAGGGCTATTAAACTAATAAGTCATACCATAAACATTGGAAAAAAGTAATAGAAAAAGGATTAAGTAAGGAGACCACGGTGATCGAAAATTAATTTGGGTTCATGCTTGAAAGGTGAATAATAGAAGTTATATATCTTCTTAGACAAATAATTGAAAAGTATCAAAAGTAAAAGCAAGATCTACACATGATATTGATTGACTTTGAAAAAGCTTATGATAGAATTTCTAGAGAAATTATATAAAAAATTCTAGAAAAGAGAAGTATTACTATTAGCATAACATATATTGAACTAATTATGGATATGTATGAAAGTGAAGACTTTGAGCAGATTAACCTAAACATTTATAATAAAGATAGGGTTACATCAAGGATCACTCTAAGTTCCCATCTTTTTACACTGATCATGGACAAACTTACTAGACGCATTCAAGACCGTATCGTGGTGGATGTTGTTTATAGATGATATTGTTTTGGTAGATACGATATGCGAAAGAATAAATGCTAAATTAGAATTTTTACGAAAAACACTAGAAGTGAAAAGTTTTAAACTTAGTAGAGTAAAGATAAAATATATGAAATTTAAGTTTAGAAATATTAAATGTAATGAAATAATTATTAAGATAGGAGATGATAAGTTGTCTGAAACTGAGAAGAATTTAGGATCATTTGTTGCAAAATGATGCAGGGATTGAGAGAGATGTCTTACATAGAATACAAACAAGATGAATGAAATGGAGGAGAGCGTCAAGTGTTTTTTGTGATCATAAAGTATATCTAAAATTTAAAGGAAAGTTTTATAAAAAGGCGGTTAGACCTGCTATGTTATATGACGTTGAATGCTGGGTTATGACCCGAGCAGAAAATGAAAGTTGTAGAGATAAGGATGTTAAAGTGGATGTGTGGATATACGTTGATGGACAGAATAAGAAATGAGAACATTAGAAAGAAAATCAAAGTTATATCTATTGAGGGAAAATTAGAGACACGTTTAAAATGATACAGATATGTACTTAGACGACCAGTTAGACAATATGAAACTATGACAAATACGCACATCAAACGAGGAAGAGGAAAACAAAAAAAAGATTTTGTTAGCAACAATAAAATAAAATAAAATTTATTTAAGTATATATGATGATATAGTAGGAGATAGAGCCCGATGGTATAGAAGGATCTATATAGCCACCCCACCTAGTAGGATAAGACTTGGTTGTTGTTGTTGTATCTTTTATCGAATTGATTGTGCTACTCATTCTTCTCACCTCAATACTTATAACAATAATTGTTTGTGGCTCCATTCTTAATTTCTCTGAAATTAGTAGGGAAACATGTGTGAGTAGATATAGTTGATTTTCCAATAATAAAATCAAAAATTTTGGAAATCTTTATTTTATTTCTTAATTTCTTCTCATTGCCTTTTATCAAAATTTGATGGTCTTCCTCATAGACTTATTGTTATTTAGTCGTGAAATAATTTCCTTCATAAATTTGGATTTTTTTTTAAATTTTTGAAGTATACATTATTTGTCAAAACTCTTCCAAACTTCAATGAGAAATCAGCATGGTGTAACATTCTTCTATACCTTCATTTTTACCTCATTTGATATAATGGTCTAACTAGAATTTTCAATCCCAAATGACTAAAATTATGTAACTTTTTGGCTGAGAATCTAACCTGTTTTCACTGGGAGGATATATTTTTATTTTTTGGGTTAAAGGCTTCCAAGGATAGCTGAAAACACAAATGTTTACAGCTACTACCCTAGGTCATGGAATGATTGACCAAGTAACATGATTTTTGTTGGCTCTGTATTAATTTTCTTTTGATGATTAGATTTGACATGTATCCTGTGAACCTGTGTGGAAGTGTTTTGCTCATTAGATCTTTAACTAGTGTTTTGTGATGCAATTAGGCTTTTCCTGATGTTGCAACGCTTCCCTGTTGAATCAAGAGGAAGAAGGAAAAAATTACAGGAGGTATATCTATAAATATTGCTTATATTTGGCCTTATTATTATTCATGTTGATAGATATATTTCTTTAATAGGTTGGCTATGTGGCAACTATATGTTTCCTTTGTTTTCTGGTGAGATGCATAATGGTGAGTATGATTTTGTTGTTTCATGCTTTCGTATTTGATTCTCTTTGAGTGGCAACTTTAAATAAATTGCTTTGTGATTTGTAGATGTGCTTGAATGCGTTTGACAAAGATGCGGACCTTGATGTTCTTGACCATCCTATTCTGAACCTTACGTATTACCTGGTATGTAGACGACGCCTTCTGCACTTAAGAATTATTTTTACTTGCAGCTATAGTATGTAGACTTTCTTGTGGTTGTTTATGTCAAGATTTTAAAAAGTGTATACAAATAGTATCGTGCATTGCACATACAGTAAGCAGGTGCGAATGTTTTATAAAAAAAATTATAGTGATGAAAATGCTAAAATATGCCTAACCAAGTAGACAAATCAAGTTATGAAGTCGATAAATCCATATAAAAAAGATATGTAATTATATGATGTTTGGCATATAATGGAAGCTGGTAGGTACCTCTTCCCCTGGGCTCAAGGATAGGAGTGTGTTTAGTGAATCCTTCCCGTATAGTTGGCTGTCTACATCAATCTACTATGTAGAACATGTCATTGTGTAACATGCTTATGGTTAGATATACATGAAACAAGTTTAAAATTAACAGTTGCAGCCTTACAGGTCACCACAAGGAAAAAAAAAATATCATGACCATTTAAAAGAGACAAGTAACAATTATGGTTTTTATTTGATTTGGTTTGACTGAAACTTGTTCAAATTAACAACAGTTTCAGTTTTTTGGATGTCTCATACATGGCCTTGGAGATCACATATCTGGCTGCGTGGTCTGTTTGGTCTGGTCCCATATTGTAGGCAATCACATGTGCTTTTATGCGATGCAATCCCCTCTTAACACCCAAAGGGCTACATAGATCACTTTGAAAATCATGATCTATACCCAGATATTGTTACATCTTTTGTTTTTTATGGTGACCTCAAACAGTATTAGTTGTGAATCTGAACCATTTGGAAGTAGTATAAACAACTGTAACCAACCGCTCATTACTCACATGGTTAGTTAACTACAGTAGTTCATTTCATTTTATCTGATCATGTTGATAAAAGATTGACTTATATTGATGTGTTTGGCATATTAGATAGTTCAGTTTTATGATTTTGGCAATTATAGTTTTTGCAGGTTCTTGTGAGATCGGAACCAAAATGTTAAGATCTTAGATAGAAATGATGTCTGAAAATCTAGCCTGGTGGCTAAGAGTTCCATGGTGTCATGAAAAGCATAAATCATGGTTCACTGGGGAAGTAGAGAATTAATTGAAAGTGTCATTCACATTGCACTCATTCACTGCTACTTGATTGCTTCTTGAGCTTGTGTAGGCATGGTACAGTTCACTGAAATTCAAAAAGGGAGGGTGGCACCCATTGGTTTTTGGTAGAAATGTAGCTTGTCATCGTAAATGTTTCCCAGACGTGTGAATGGCGATCTGTTCAGATTAGATTCTAAGTGGTTGGTTCACATGCCCTCAAGATTTCCTTCCTAGTGCTAAGGTAGGTTGGTCATGGGAAGATCTCAACACATCTAACATCCATGTATCAAAAAAGGTGGAACCGCCACCTTAGCGGCCCCCTGGTCCCGACTCCACAAGTATCCAGAGGGGGTAAATCACGGTTATCACTGGTGTGGTGAGCATCTAACATCCATGTAGAATGTAGCAGAAGTTGTCGCCTAGGGTTTACAAGCACAACGTTGTAGTCCGTAACTACCAATTCCGTAACATGAAATTGGGATAAGCTACAAGTTAAGCTTATTACATAACTAATAAAATGCCCATTTGTTCAAACTAGATTGTCTAAAACAGATGATACTTGAGATTGAAAATTTTGTAACAATTTGTTGTCCTAAAACCGGTATATAATTTTGTTTAGACCATGCTAGTTCTTTTTTCGTTCTCGAAGACTATTGAAATTAGCTACACTTTTGATTTTTTATATTTGATTTCAATTGGATATGCAGCTCGTGGAAATTCTGCCCTCATCTCTTGTCCTATTCATCCTAAGGAAGCTACCTCCCAAGCGCGGAGTAACTCAGTATCATCCCATTCATTAGTCAGTATGTGTGTTGCCCTCCTGAAGAACTCAGTTCGCACATAGCATCGACAAAGTACTTCCTATGAAGAGGGGAAAAACAAGAACTATAAAAAGGGTGTCATGTTGGGTGGAGCTTGCAGACTGGATGATTATATTGCATGAATGGAGTGGAATCAGTAGATACGCAACGATTCTGTATAATACTCGTGGAGTGTATGTTGTATCAGTCATATTTAGATGCATTACTTGAGTTGTCAAAACATGAATGTTTAATTTTCTGCACGAGGAGCGATTAAAGTACAAAAAAGTTAGCATGTGTGGTGAGATAGTTTCGGCATTAAAAGCTACATACCTGTGAGAAGTGATGAGAAGGGAGATTTCTGCTGGGAATTTTGTTGAGAAAGAAAGGTACGTGCTTGTGTTCCAGAAATATTAGGATCTCGAGATGCTTATCTTTAAGCATCCTCTATGGCTCCTAACCCGTCAGTCAACTGTAAGAATGGCAGGTTCTAAGAAATAGAAATAATTGATTTTTTCAAATATGAAATAATATTTTATAAAAAAAGAGTTTTTTAATGAAAATAATAATAATAAAAAGTATGTTTAATTTTTGTCCAAACATGAATACATGAAGATTAATAATAGTTTAAATTGTCGGAACAAGGTGAGCCGGTAAGTGTGGGTGAATTGTCGTTGTAAAATTAAAATAAATCTTTTATACGGCTAGTTGTAACAATCAATTAAAATAAATATGAACTAATTGAACTAGTAAAAGGGCTAAGACATAAAAATTTATTTGGTTGCACCTTAGATGGTTGTTAATCCCAGACGATTGAAGCACACTTTGAAAACCTCCTTCTGGCGGAGAAGTCTTTTATGAACTTTGTAGCACAAGATAGAAGAAAATAAGAAAACAATTCGTATGCAGTTGATTGATGATCTAGAACTAAGCTCTGGGGGTCTATTTATAGCCCCGGTCAGTTCTATCCATTTACTAACGTGGCACTATAGGGACGCCCGAGTGGGTGTGGGCGCCTGACACGTGACTTGTATGTTATTCGGTACGCAACGGTCGTAAACAGCTAACTGGGTGGATAGAAATTGCTCTCGGGTGCCTGTAAACATAGCGGCGCCCAAGTGCTTGGGTGCCCCCATGCATATCGGCGCCCGAGAGCTCGGGCGCCCGTATGCATATGGGTGTTCGAGTGATTTTTGGTCAGCAACTTACTGACTAGTCTCCAGCGGGTCTTCTTGGGTGATTTTTGGTAAATCGAAGTTAGGCCCATCCGAACCCAACTCCGGTCTTTCGCCCCTCAAGCGTTCTTCCTCACGGGTTCTCATCCCTCGGACGTCGCACATGCCCTTCTCGTTCCACTGATGTACTTTTTCGTAGCTTCCGCGTCCCTCGGATGCACCGAGCCCGTCGGCTCATTTCCCTATGCTATCCTTCTCGTCCACTGTGTCTTACGCTTGACTTCCTCCGCTCTTAAGCTCCTGCACACTTAGACAGAGGGGTCAAAAACACAACAGAACCTAACTTGACTTGGTTGATCATATCAAAACCAACTGGGGCACCAACAATCTCTTCCTTTTTGATGTGCATCAACCCAAGTTCAGTTAGGGTTAAAAAAAATAACAACACTAACTAAGACAATTAAGCAACAAAGAAATATTGTAAATGTTAAAACTACAACCACCCCCTGAACTTACTCTCCCCCTTTGATCACAGCAAAAATGAGGTAACAAAAAATAGGGAAAGGGAAAGAAAATGATATGAATTTCTAGCATAAATTTTAAAAAAATATTTTTGTTGGAAAAATTTGAAAAACTTTTTGTGCAGGTATAAGGAAATATTTGAGAACATGCCAAAAATTTTCGAAATGAAATAAATCTTCTGTGATCGAAAATAAATCAAATATTCATATATTAAAAGTCTTGAAGATTGATAAGTGTCATTTTGTTGATCATTTCATATGCTTAAATCCGTATTTGACCCATATTTTACTTGTATAATTGTGGATTTACTCTAGGTTCTAGGATTTATACTCTTTTTGGACTTAATTGCAAATTTTGATATTTTCGAGTTGTTTTGTAACTAAATTTGTGATCTACTCTTGTAGGTTTGAAGGGATCATGGACCTAGGTCAGGTTGGGTCAAATGTTGGATAAAAAATGGACTAGATCAAGTGATCAAGGATTGACTCATTTGGACCGTCCGATGCAAGAACGGTTAGATCTAGACCATCTGAGAACTTCTGATCAATCCGAGCTGGGGTTAAGGCTAATCAAGCGATCAGATCAAGATCTGAGAGTTTCAGGCCAATCAGAGATCATCTAGCCGTTGGATCATGATCAGAGTGATCTAGACCATCCATTCAAAGATCAAGGTGATCTGAACCATCCGTTGGAGATCTGGCAGATCCGAGCTACCACGAGGATGATCCTGACCTCTGATCTAGATCTGGAAATTTTGAATCAAATCGGACAAGGATCCACCGTTGGATTAAGCGGAATCAATCTCAGCCGTCCATTGTTTAACTACTTAACCGAAATCAGATCTCATTTCTGGAGGGTCACGACCTCACCGAGCTTCAGCAATCTCTTTCCCGTTTTCTCATTTTTGCATCGTTTTCCTTGAAATTTTTTTCATCAGAGGCGTGGCCAACTCGATCACAATTCTGAAGCAAGATCTGGATCTTTGGAAGAGTGTTTCAATGGCGATTTAGCTCGGAATTGTGCCGGATGCAGAGCTGTGCGAGGGTTTCGGCAGAGCTGCGATTTGATCTCTTGGATCTCAACCGCGTCCATTTCTTCCCATCTGAACCATCTGTAGGGGTTCTAGGATGAGTTCAGATGACTTCCAAATCATCACAGCATCTTCCCATATCGAGATCTAAGAGGTTGAATCGGAATTTTCCAGCTGTGTTCAGTTTTGAGCAGATCTGACATTGGAGTTCAATTCCCAGAGATTTGCGAGTTTAAGGGGTTCGTGGCTTGCCCTTGCGTGACGAACAAGGTGGTCTTGAATCAAGGATTGATCGAGGCTTAGATTTAATCGCATTTCTTTTATTTTCCTAGCTGTAATTTCTGTTTCAGCAATTCTGTTTTCTGTATTTGAATCAGTTTGTTACTTTCATTTTCTGAACTGTTTTCTTAAATTAGGTTCTATATTGCAAGTACATTAGTTAGTGAACTTGTTCAGTGATTCATTGTATGCGAATTCAGTGAGTTTTCAGTTTACAGCTTGCATTTCAATTTCGTTTTCATTGTATCAGCCCTGTTTCCTGCGTGCCATTTACAGTTTCAATATTTTGATCAGTTTACTTAGTGTTTTCGTATCGCTTCCGCATTCATTTGTTATTAGAACAGCATTTGAATCAGATAGTTAGATAGTTAAGTAATCAAGTATATTTAATCTTAGTTTGATTTCTATTCAGAAATTCCATCAAAGTTTCAGTTTGTATCCATGCGTATCAGTTTTTCTTCTTTCTGCAATTGTTCAGTGTCAATCTTTATCAATTCTCAGTTGTAATTGCTGTAATTTCGAGTCTAGTAAACCTTAGTTTCTCTATTTCTTGTATGAACAATGGACGATGCATTCATATCTAGCTTGCTTTGTTAGGTTTGTGCTGAATTAGGGCTGTTTTCTGCAATTCTGTAGTGTTTCAGCATTATTCTTGTTCTGCACTGTCCAGCACTTCATTCCTGAAGTTTCTTCCTTTAATTCTGTGTATTAGATCCCTGATAGCTTAGCTTCCCATGCTGAGTTGATCAGTCTCATTTCAGCTGTTAATCTCAATTTTTGGCACACAAGTTTCTTTAGTTGCTTGTATCAAGTTGCTCTCTATTCTGCATATTGTATCAAGGGAAGTTTAGGCACCACTGGTGTCAAGTTAGATGTTTTTTTATTGTGCAAAGTTGCTTGAAATCAGTAGGGTTGCATTTGGATCATTCTCGAACCTTAATATCCATGTATGCCCTTTGTTGCTCTTAAAGTTCCTAGTTAGCATTGTTCCAAGCTAGGCTGTTACCGAGCAATTTCATTACTGTTTCCATTCTTACGTTTAACATTGAGTTGCACTTGAAGTAAGGATTGCTCTCTCAAATTCAATCAAATTGTACTGCTTCATTAAGTCTCCATTGGTTAAGTCCTAAAGTGCTATTACCTTGTCTAGTTCACTTAGTTAATTTTGTCTTTCTTTTTCATTGCATTTTCTTGGCCATTTGAAACCAAACACCAGTTCTTATTTGAAACCCAAAAACATTGAAGAAGGCTTTCTTAGAAAAATATTTTCCAGCTTCCAGAACTGTTATTATCAGAAAAAGCATTTGTGGCATTCAGCAGATAGTGGGAGAGACACTCTATGACTACTGTGAGAGATTCAGCAAGCTTTGCTCCAGTTGCCCCCAGCATCAGATTAGTGAGCAGCTCCTCATCCAGTATTTTTATGAAGGATTATTACAAATGGATAGGATTATGATTGATGCAGCAGCTGGAGGGGCTTTAGTCAACAAAACATCACATCAAGCCAGGGAGCTTATTTCAAATATGGCAGAAAATTCTCAGCAATTTGGAAGTAGAGCATTATCTACTAGAGGGGTTAATGAAGTTCAAGGGGTTTCTAATGATCAAAAGGAGATTAGTAGTGCATTGTTAGAACTCACATCAGCTGTTAAGCAAATGGGTCTTCAGATTTTAAGTAAAAAATTCAACTCCTGCAGTACCTCCACAATCAAGTCAAATGGTGATGAGTGTATGTGGTATTTGTTCTAGCAAGGAACACACTTCAGATTCATGTCCCAACCTACAACAAGATGAGTCAATAGCAGCTTTGGTTAGGGGACAATTTCAAGCTAGGAACAACCCATACTCTCCTACTTACAACCCCGGGTGGAGGGATCATCCCAACTTGAATTATGGGAATTCTTTTTGCCAACAAGGCCCACCACAACAACAATCACAGCAACCACAACAAATGTTTCAGCAAGGGCAGCAGCAACCACTACAATCACAGCAACAAAATCAGCAATTTCAGCTTCCAAATCAAACATTTCAGCAGTCATTTCAAGGGTTTCAACAAGGATTTCAAGGGAATCTGAGTTATATACAGCCATATCAACCTCCACAGCAGCAAGTTCAACAACCTCAGCAAAGTTTCCAGCCTTGGAACCAAGGTTTTCAGCCCCAATAGCCACATCTTCAAGGGTCTCAGCAAGTTCAACAATTTCAGCCTAATACCTCATCATTTCAAGGTCAATCAAGGAACTATGCTAACCAAGGAGGCTATGGGAGCTCAAGTGGAGGAAATGCACAGCAACAACAAATGATGGAGATGATACAACAAGTGCTACAACAACAACAACAACAACAACAACAACACACTCAATACATTGAGAGGCAAATTGGGCAAATGACTAGTGATATTAATCAAAGTAAAGCTCAAGGATCAAGTCTACTACCTTAGCAAGCTGTTCCTAACCCTAAGGGAAACGTTAGCGCAATTTATTTGAGAAGTGGGAAGGTTGCATCAACACAAAATGACCCGAGAGCAGAATTTTCAGAAAATAGGGCAGCATGTTCATTTCCAGCCCAAATCAGTGTCGAAACCATTCCAATTTCAGTGGATACCAACCCTAGCTCGTGCCCAACTTCTTCATCTAGCAATCCTCCAATTTTGGTGGAAAACAAAGCACAAATCAGTGCCGAAACAGATTTTACAACAGCTCCAGAAAACAGGGCAGCAACTCAAAAATCAGCCCCACCCATTTCGGTTCATGAGGAGGAAGTTCCTATTCCTTTGCCGTTTCCAAATGGGAGAACTCCAACCAGAAGACAAGGGGAAGAGGAGAAAGCAAAAGAGTATAATGAACTGGTAAAACTTTTTAGTAAAGTTGAAATTAATGTACCTTTGCTGACAATGATTAAACATGTTCCTAAGTATGCAAAATTTCTGAAAGATCTATGCGTTAACAAGAGGAAGCTTAAGGAGAATGAAATGGTCAGCATGGGGAAGAATGTTTCATCACTCATCCATGCCATACCTCAGAAATGTGAAGACCCTGGCATGTTCACTGTATCTTGTGAGATAGGGAGCACCACGCTACATGATGTCATGCTTGACTTAGGAGCTTCTATTAATGTCATGCCCAGGACCGTCTTCCAGATGCTTGGCATTGGACCTCTACAGCCCACTGGAGTTGTGATTCAGCTAGCAGACCGGAATCAGACCCGCCCGGCAGGAGTTATTGAAGATGTGTTGGTTAAAGTGAAAGAATTGATTTTCCCTGCGGACTTCTACATTCTAGACATGGAGGGAGAGTACCTTGCACGTAGATCCCCACTTATCCTTGGAAGGCCTTTTCTGAAGACTGCAAGAACTAAAATTGATGTATATGCTGGCACCCTTTCGATGGAGGTGGGAGACACAGTAGTCCAGTTTAGCATTTTCGACGCCATGAAGGACCCTAAGGGAAATCGTTCTATTCTGAGCATAGATACCGTAGATGAGACTGCTGAGGCACAGACCATTGATAATGATGGTACATTTGACATAGTGAGAGGAGAGCTGGTTTTAGAGGAGGATTTACCTGATTTTTCTTGCTTTGTATTTTGTGATGATATTCTTTTTGATAGCCCTAATCTTTTTAATGAGGTTGTTGCAGGTATTACTAAGGAGGCATGCACAGGAGATTATTCTACAGGTGTAGGGGATTGCACAGAGCCCCAGGGACCACCACCATTTCTAGAAAGTGTAGGGACTTGCATGATGGGAGCAAGTACCCAAGGATCACCTATTTCAGTTGATTGTTTACCAGATTTTGAGCCAGAGTTGGAGGTATTCCTTGTAGACCCAGTAGACATTTTTCAGCATGAACAGGTAAGTATTTCTTCTTCTCCTTTAGAAAATTTCAGGGAGATGACTAGATTTGCATGTGAAAAATGTCCTGATCAATCATTTGTGGAAAATAATTTTGAAAATTTTTTTGAGGCACCCAGACTTGATTTTATGCATTGTTATGATATTCTTGAGACAGATTATGCTAGAATTAATTGTGAGAAATTTTTAGATGAGCCTGAAATTGAAGTTGTTTATTGTGAAGAGTTTCTTGTTATTTCTTATGCTGAAATTGAATGTGAAAAACTTTTAGAGGTACCTGAGATTGATTTTATTGACTGTGGAACTTTTCTTGATATCTCTCATATAGAACATGCTTGTGAAAAATTTACTGAGGTACCCAAAATTGATTTTATTGGATGCGATGCATTTTTAGATACATTTTATATAGAGATTGATGATATTGCATTTTTATCTTATCCTGCACGCTTGAGGAAGGTTTTACATGTTTTTGCAGGGTCCCAGAGATTTCTTGAGTGGGTACTACATCTAGACAGTCTTCAACCACCTGGAAAATTTTCCAAAAAGAATAAAGAGGGAGGAGATGATCTTGCTTTGACTTATAGCACTCCACCTCTGAAGTGGCTATTGTATTTAAATCATCTTCGGCCACCTGGACAGTTTACTGTGAAGAATAAGTGTGGGGGAGTCCTGAAAAATAAAATTGAGCAAATGAAGGAAATTGTTTCAGCTACTCCTACTCCTCCACTACCAAGATGGAGATTATTCCTTGATAGACTCCGACCACCAGAAATAAAAGGGAGTTTACTTTTTCTTGCATTTTCTTTCATTGCCGTTTTCCTCTTTATGCTTGCTAGAAGTAGAATTTTCTTTTGAAATGAATTCTTGCTAATAAATGCTTGAATAGAGTAGAATTAATAAATAGTCATTATAAATGCCATTTTATGTCTTTTGGCACTTTTCCTTGATTAATAGGAATAAATGTATCCCTTTAGGTTATTTTCATAGCATTTTAGAGTCTTTTGAAAACAAATTAAATTTGGTTGTTAAAACTTAGGGTTTGAGCTCATGGATGAAATCTTGGATGCTTGAGTACTACTTGACCATGGATTCTTGATTGAGGGATTGAGATGAATTATTTTTTTTACCTAGTGAGGGGTAGCCTTATTTTTGTGACACATACATGTGATTGTATTCTAGAACTTGCTTAGGTTCTTTCAAAATCATATTTCAATGATTTGATCACATTTATAGAGGTGTATCATTTTGTTCCTTATCTCATATCAAATTTCATGAATTTCCCTTATATCACTTCATATATCTCATTTTCCCTACCTACTCTTCATATTGCTTCTAACTTCATTTTTCTAGGGACTTGTTTGCTTGGTGATGTTCTTTGATGTTATTTTGCCCGAGACGGACAAAAGATTAAGTGTGGGGGAGTGGCTAGTGTGGTGAAAACATTTGAAAAAAAAATCGTTTCATTTTTTGAGTTGAAGCCAAATGGTACCCATTTGAGGGAGCTTGGTATCAAATTTAAGTGGGAATTCAGTTGTGAATTGGAGGTGAAGTAGATCTTAAAAATCTGCAATAAGGAGAAATGGCACGAAAAAGAGAAAAAAAAATAGAAAAAAACTGTGCCATGGAAAAAAAAGTTTGAAAGCAATGGAATTTGTAGCACTTGGGAAGTAGGAATTATGGAAGCTTAAATTGGCAACACTTTGTTGAAGTTTGGAATGAGTTGTAAAGTTTAACTTGAAGCAGGAAATCTGTGCAGAATTGAGGAACCAAGGTGGAAACAAGTGAAGGAAAAAAATCTGTGTAAAGGAAAAATCAGGAATTTTGTGCCAAAGTGAAAAGAGTGCTATGAAATTGTTTCGGCCACTCTTCTAGGAGCTGAATTGCAGTTGGATATTTCTGAATCAGTGCAGGGGTTGCTGGAATTTGAAGAAGAAAAAAAAAAGAAGAAGCAAAACAGTTTGTATCAACTTGAAAGTGAGTGTGCCATGGATGGAACTTGAATTTGTTGAGCTGAAATTCTCAAGTGAACTCCCCACTGTTATTTGAGGCTAATTGTACTAAGTAATCAAGGGAGTACAAGGTCAAGAATGTGAGCTGGAAATGCAGTTGGAAAAGAGAGAAATCAGAAGTTAAATTGCCATAAGTCAGTTTGGTATCAAGAAGAGGTTGAAAATCGGGTTTTTGTATCATTTGATTGCAAGTATTAATTGATGCTACTGGATTCGGAGGAGCTGATCACATCATTAATAAAATAAGAAGAAGCTGCAGTAAAATCAGTGAGCTAGCAGCTGAGAAAAAAAGAGAAAAGAAATAAAAAAAATACAGTTTGAAAGGAAAGAAAACAACAAAGAAGAAAGTTGGCACATTGAAGTTTCGACACCAAGATTAGTGAAGTTACTCTCATCCAAAATTGAAGATCTGCTCTATTACATTCTGATTTCAGTAGAGGGAAGAAAGAAAGGAAAAAATTCAGAAAAGAAAAGAGAAGAGCAAAAGTGGCACGCAAGAGGGAAGAATTGACACAAAGGAGTTGAACTCTTTTCATCAAATTTTAGAAGGGCATTGCAAAGATTTACTCTACCACACTTTGGATTTCATTATGTGGACGGAAAGGAGGGCAAAATGCATCAAGAATAACCTTGAACATCCAAGTCTTCCATTTCATTCAAATTCGCTATTTACTTTGCTTTTATTTCATTTCTACCATTTCATATTTCTTCCACTTTTGAATAAGCTTTTATAGATGATTGATTCTAATCTTGGATAATGGTAGAGAGTAGATAATAAGCAAGCTTATGGTAGTGCAAGAAGCATGTGTGTGTGAGTGAGCTCCAATTTCATCATGTACTTAAAACTTAGGAAGAGAGCCACCAAAAGTTTCCCTTGAGAGGTTAGTGAGTGAAATTCATCTCAATGAATCATGAAGGTTGAATTTGCTAAGTTGTTGATTTAAGGACAAGATATTAGTCTATAGAGTTTAGATTTTTGAGAATTAACAACCCTAGGTAATTTCTTTTCAATTGCTTCTACTTATGTGTGAGGAAAAACTAGGGGATACATATTTAATACTTTTCGCGAGAGGCTCAAGCCTAAGTGTGGGGGAGTTGATAAGTGTCATTTTGTTGATCATTTCATATGCTTAAATCCGTATTTGACCCATATTTTACTTGTATAATTGTGGATTTACTCTAGGTTCTAGGATTTATACTTTTTTTGGATTTAATTGCAAATTTTGATATTTTCGAGTTACTTTGTAACTAAATTTGTGATCTACTCTTGTAGGTTTGAAGGGATCATGGACCTAGGTCAGGTTGGGTCAAATGTTGGATCAAAAATGGACTAGATCAAGTGATCAAGGATTGACTCATTTGGACCGTCCGATGCAAGAACGGTTAGATCTAGACCATCTGAGAACTTCTGATCAATCCGAGCTGGGGTTAAGGCTAATCAAGCGATCAGATCAAGATCTGAGAGTTTCAGGCCAATCAGAGATCATCTAGCCGTTGGATCATGATCAGAGTGATCTAGACCATCCATTCAAAGATCAAGGTGATCTGAACCATCCGTTGGAGATCTGGCAGATCCGAGCTACCACGAGGATGATCCTGACCTCTGATCTAGATCTGGAAATTTTGAATCAAATCGGGCAAGGATCCACCGTTGGATTAAGCGGAATCAATCTCAGTCGTCCACTGTTTAACTACTTAACCGAAATCAGATCTCATTTCTGGAGGGTCGCGACCTCACCGAGCTTCAGCAATCTCTTTCCCGTTTTCTCATTTTTGCATCGTTTTCCTTGAAATTTTTTTCATCAGAGGCGTGGCCAACTCGATCACAATCCTGAAGCAAGATTTGGGTCTTTGGAAGAGTGTTTCAATGGCGATTTAGCTCGGAATTGTGCCGGATGCAGAGCTGTGCGAGGGTTTTGGCAGAGCTGCGATTTGAGCTCTTGGATCTCAACCGCGTCCATTTCTTCCCATCTGAACCATCTGTAGGGGTTCTAGGATGAGTTCAGATGACTTCCAAATCATCACAGCATCTTCCCATATCGAGATCTAAGAGGTTGAATCGGAATTTTCCAGCTGTGTTCAGTTTTGAGCAGATCTAACATTGGAGTTCAATTCCCAGAGATTTACGAATTTAAGGGGTTCTTGGCTTGCCCTTGCGTGACGAACAAGGTGGTCTTGAATCAAGGATTGATCGAGGCTTAGATTTAATCGCATTTCTTTTATTTTCCTAGCTGTAATTTCTGTTTCAGCAATTCTGTTTTCTGTATTTGAATCAGTTTGTTACTTTCATTTTCTGAACTGTTTTCTTAAATTAGGTTCTATATTGCAAGTACATTAGTTAGTGAACTTGTTCAGTGATTCATTGTATGCGAATTCAGTGAGTTTTCAGTTTACAGCTTGCATTTCAATTTCGTTTTCATTGTATCAGCCCTGTTTCTTGCGTGCCATTTACAGTTTCAATATTTTGATCAGTTTACTTAGTGTTTTCGTATCGCTTCCGCATTCATTTGTTATTAGAACAGCATTTGAATCAGATAGTTAGATAGTTAAGTAATCAAGTATATTTAATCTTAGTTTGATTTCTATTCAGAAATTCCATCAAAGTTTCAGTTTGTATCCATGCGTATCAGTTTTTCTTCTTTCTGCAATTGTTCAGTGTCAATCTTTATCAATTCTCAGTTGTAATTGCTGTAATTTCGAGTCTAGTAAACCTTAGTTTCTCTATTTCTTGTATGAACAATGGACGATGCATTCATATCTAGCTTGCTTTGTTAGGTTTGTGCTGAATTAGGGCTGTTTTCTGCAATTCTGTAGTGTTTCAGCATTATTCTTGTTCTGCACTGTCCAGCACTTCATTCCTGAAGTTTCTTCCTTTAATTCTGTGTATTAGATCCCTGATAGCCTAGCTTCCCATGCTGAGTTGATCAGTCTCATTTCAGCTGTTAATCTCAATTTTTGGCACACAAGTTTCTTTAGTTGCTTGTATCAAGTTGCTCTCTATTCTGCATATTGTATCAAGGGAAGTTTAGGCACCACTGGTGTCAAGTTAGATGTTGTTTTTATTGTGCAAAGTTGCTTGAAATCAGTAGGGTTGCATTTGGATCATTCTCGAACCTTAATATCCATGTATGCCCTTTGTTGCTCTTAAAGATCCTAGTTAGCATTGTTCCAAACTAGGCTGTTATCGAGCAATTTCATTACTGTTTCCATTCTTACGTTTAACATTGAGTTGCACTTGAAGTAAGGTTTGCTCTCTCAAATTCAATCAAATTGTACTGCTTCATTAAGTCTCCATTGGTTAAGTCCTAAAGTGCTATTACCTTGTCTAGTTCACTTAGTTAATTTTGTCTTTCTTTTTCATTGCATTTTCTTGCATTTTGAAACCAAACACCAGTTCTTATTTGAAACCCAAAAACATTGACGACGCATAAACGCAAGCTCGAATAAAACAACGTCAACTAGCCCCGAGAAAAATTCGACCTGTGGCCCCTTTACTACGCTTTTCCTCTTAAATTGCAAAAAGGGTTTCCAGCACATTTATAAATATCTAAATTTGAGACCCATTTTCGTGACAACTTTTGGGTCCATCAAAGATCGAATTTTTAAAATTCAAAATTATATCAAAAAATCTTGGAGAAATTTATATTAAAGTCAACAGAGGAAGAGTATATCTAGAAAAATTGGATTTGATAAAAATAATTTTTTATCGAAATTTACAATTTAAATATTAATTTTCAATTAAAAATTCATAGAAATTCGAAAATATATTAGAAAAATCTAAATTTTTTTTTGTATAAATGAATAATAGAGTTTTGAGTTTGTACACAAATTTTTCTTTGAAAATATTATCTAAATCCAAAAAAAATCAAATAAATTTTTTTTGAAGAATATATATTTAAAATCAAAAACACTTCAAAAAATTCAAATAAAATTTTACTGAAGTCTACTAATCATATATAGATCCGAAAAAATTGCATCTATGAAAATAAAATTTTTATCTATTTTTAAAATTTTAAATTTTGAATTTTGAATTTTGAATGAAAAAGCATGAATATTCGAAAAAATATTCAAAAAATTCTTTAAAAATCACATTAAGTAAAAAAATATTCGTGTATTGAGAATAAAAAAATATAAACCTGATTTTATCAATCTAAACTTCGACTAACATCTATTTTTCAAAGAGTGTTAATAACAAAGAGTGAGAGGAAATAAAATCTTGAAAAAAATATATTAGAATATTTCTCAATTCAGTAAAACATAACTGAAAATTTAATTTAGAAGTGATTTAGGAGTCCAAAATAAGTTTTTATCTATGAGGTTAATTAAAAATTTAAGAGGAATATTGTTCTTGGGTACTTTTCTAAGTTGACCCTTTTGATTTTTAATATACCAGTTCAAATTATCAAGATAATTATTTTTCTTTTGGTGTAATGCAATATCAAATTCTAATTTTTCAACTAAGTTTTTTAAATCAACATTTTTATTTTTTAGTTTATCAAAAAAATCATAAAAACATGCACTAGTTAATTTTATTTTCAATTCTCGATTTTCTTTTTCTAATTTACAATTAGCTTTACGCATTACTTTTATTCCCGAATATAATTGATCGTGAGAGAGAAGACATACCTCACTTATCGGGTCGCTTTCGAAAAGAGAAACTCCCCCTTCGTCGCTACTTTCTTCTATCGTAGCTCCCACTTCATCAGTGCTCTTCTCTTGATGACTTGCCATCAGTGCAAGTCCAACGTATTCTTTAGCTTTCAATTCATCGGACGAGGTCTCGTCCCAGATGGCTTTTAGCATCTTCTTCTTCTTTGCCTGGTTCTTGAGTTTGGGACACTGATTTTTTAGATGACCCTCCTCTTTCCAGTTATAACATCGGACTGTACTTTTCTTTAGAGATCGCCTTTTACCCTGAAACTTTGAAATTTATTAGCCTTTTAAAAGAAGCTTTTAAGGTTTTTTTTTACCATTTCCGTCGTATTTTCATCATCCGTTGACGACTCTTCTTCTATCTAATTTTTCCTTGCATTCAGAGCGACGTTGTCCGGTTTCCTGCTATTCCCTACACACCGAGATTCATGAAGCTCTAAAATCGAAAAAAGTTATTCCAGAGTACTTATCTCAAGGCCTTTTGATATGAAATATGCATCAATTACTGAGGTCCAATCTAGGGTTCTCGGGAAAGCATTTAGTGCATACCGTTGAGCATCACAACTTGTTATCTTTTCACCGAGGTTCGCAAGGCTCGTGATTAGCTCTTTTACCTTGGTGTGCAATTGGGCAACTGATTGTCTGTCTTCCATTTAGAGGTTGATAAGCTGGCTTTGAAGGATATCTCGTCGCTTCAGTTTTGCTTCCGAGGTGCCTTCGTGCGATTCTAGGAACTTTTCTCAAAGTTCCTTTGTCGAGTCGTACTTCCTGAGTTGATTGATATTTTGTTTGGGGAGAACGGTCAGCAGATGTTATTCTACCTTTCCATTCGCTATAGCGTCCGCTTGCTCCTTCTTGTTCCAGGAATCAGGTTCCTTGATCTTTCTTTCTTTATCTTTCGGAGTTGAAAAATCATTTTTCATTGTCAGTAATAATTCATAATCAGTAATAAAAAATACCTTCATTTTCCTCTCCCGTGCTGCGAACTCCCCCTCAAACTTCAGCGGGTAGATCGCTGGTCCAACCATTTTTTAGAATTTGCTGCAGTTGGCGATTAGTCCTTTCTGTGGCGTCCTGACTCTGATACCACTTGTCGAAACGAGGTGGACCAACAAGAGAGGGTTGAATTGCCGCTGTAAAATTAAAACAAATCTTTTGTGCTACTCACAAAGATTCTAGATTAGTTGCAACAATCAATTAAAATAAACATAAGCTAATTGAATAAGTAAAAGGGCTAAGACACATAAATTTACTTGGTAACATAGGTGGCTGCTAATCCAAGACGATTGAAGCTCACTCTGAAAACCTCCTTCTGCCAGAGAAGCCTTTTACATATTTTGTAGCACAAGACAGAAGAAAATAAGAAAATAATTCGTATACAGTTGATTGATGATCTGAAACTGAGCTCTGGGGGCCTATTTATAGCCCCAGTCTTTTCTATCCATTTGTTGGCGTGGCACCATAGGGCGCCTGTGTGGTTGTGAGCACCTGCCACGTGGATTGTGCGTTATCCGACACACAACAGTCGCAAACGACTAGCTGGGTGGATATAAATTGCTCTCGGGCGCCTGTAAGCATAAGGGCGCCCAAGTGCTCAGGTGGCCCTATGCATATGGGCGTCGGAGAGCACGAGCACCCGTATGCATACGGGTGCCCGAGTGACTTTTGGTCACCAACTTGCTGATCAGTCTTTAGAGGGTCTTCTTGGGTGATTTCTGGCTAACTGGAGTTAGGCTCACCCGAATACGACTTCGATTTTTCACCCTACGAGCGTTCTTCCTTCCGGCTTTGCGTCCCTCATATGTCGCGCACATTCTTCTCGTTCCACCGATATACTTTTTCATAGCTTTTGCGCCCCTTGAATGTAATGAGCCCGTCGGCTCACTTCCTCGTGCTATCTTTCTCGTCCACTGCGTCTTACACTCGACTTCCTCCGCTCTTACGCTCTTACACTGTAACGCCCGTAAAATCCTCTCAATTTTTACATGAACACTAATATGAATATTAGTACAATTCTTAATGGATTGTAGGTGGAATTCTAGTATAATTCTTAATGGGCTGTATGTGGGCTTTTTTAAAAAATAAATAAATAAATAAAAGGGGAAAGAACAAAAAAAAGCATTTGCCAAGGTTTAAACCTTAGACCTTAAGTGGTAGCAAAGCCTTATGATGCATGGGATAACCAGTAACCCCAATAAGGGTGTGTTGTTAGAGAAGAGTGGAAAATTGTAGTTAAAACTAGGGGATGTGAAGAGACACCATGTGAAGAAAGTGAAAAGGCACTTGTGAAGAGACAAAAAGGCATTATAAATGGTTCTCTTCTTCCACCCCCACCGAAACTCCCTCTCCCTCTCCCATTTCCAAAAATTTCATCTAGGGTGTCTCCCCTAGAAAGCTTTACAAGGGAGATCTCTTGAAGACTTAAGACCCTTTATAAGGCGAGAAGAACAAAGGAGATCCTAAGAGCAACGAGGTCTTCATCACTCTCAATTTAAGGGTATATAGATTGGTGGAACCAAGCAAAAGAGGTAAGTCTCCCCTCACCTGTAGTATAATTACTTTGGGTGTTATGTTGCTTAAATCTTAGAGTAGGCCCTTGAAGGTTTTGGGCAAGCTCTAAAACTATGATTAGGATCAAGTTAAACCCCCAACTATGCTTGTTAATGATTTCCTATGATATGATATGTGTTATATGAATATTATATGATTTTTATGTCACATAGGGTTGCTTGAAGGTTTCGGCCAAGTCCTAGTTTTAGGCTTAGGAGGAGGCTAAAAACCCTAAGTATGCTTCCTATTGGCTTAAGAGATCAAGAACATATTCTATGATTCATCAAATGCCATAATAATGTTGGCATGCTTCTATGCTACTTTATGATTATGTCAGGTCTTATTCATGTATGTTTTATGTTATGCTTCATGTATCATGATTATGTTTAGGCCCTTTAGGGCTTACCTATGTTTTGCATGACTTATGAATGATAGAATGCCTAAAAGATGCTAAGAGCATTCTTTATGAAATGAAAGGAAACATGATAAGCTATTTTACTTTTGTATGAGCTTGTACCAGACCCTAAAAAGGTCATTGGGATGGTCTCCTACGTTGCCCCTAAGTCGAAGGTTGCCTAGTTCTCTAGTAGGTCGGAATTAGCTACCTCGTATCTACTTAAGGGATGTGCGCAAATTATGAATGTGGTACAATGCCGGGTCCTTATGTTGAGAGTTATGTTCAAGTACTTATACATATATGTTTTTAAAGAAACATCCCTTATGCATAAAGACATTTATCTCATATTATGTGCCTACTTGAATTACCATACTTGAAGTTGAAGTACTCTTGTGATATGAATCTTCTTTCCATATGTTGTTGTTTAACTTTTTCTATGTCCAATTCATGACGCATGGTTTTTGTGAGTAGGAAAGGATCTTACTAAGCCTATATATTTATAGTTTAGTGTTTTCCTTATACTGCAGAAAAGGGTAAGAGCATGTTAAACTAAAGGGAACAGAAGGAGGGCAAAGATGTGTGTGGCAGTGACATGGTGAAAGAGATCCTGTTATTTATACTTGCTTATGAATCAAGAATTTATCCATGTCTTAAGTTTCCGCATTGTTACACTTGTTGATGCTAGATTATCATACTAATATGCCATACTATGTTTTATGTTTGGTCGTACAGTACAACATGTTATGCTATGTTTTGTGTTCATTTCTAAAATATGATATTTCCACAACTAGCACTTGTCATGGAATTCATGTTTAGAGCTTGCTTGTTTAAAGACTCAATATGGATTATGTAACATGCTCTAGGGTGTTAGAGTTTGATGCCTACATAGTTCGATTCATACCTTTAAATTCCACGTGTAAACTCTAAAACCTATGTTAATGCTCACCTGCTTTTATGGGATGTTCGTACTCACATGCCACGGGTTAGGTCGTAGGTTGTAGTGAGTATAGGATTCCTCTCATATAATGTCATGCTTGCTTAGTAGCTCATTCCTCATTTAGAGTCTTATATATCGTAAGTTCACATGATTGCATAATGTACTTCTTGAGTTAAAAGTTTGAGTTAAGTTGTGCACATGAATACCAAGCATGCTCCCATGATGTAAGATGTATTTACATGTTTTAAATTGTTCCATTGCGTTAAGATGTATATATATATATATATATATGTTCGCGTAGCGCCACCTTTCCCTTTTTATAAGGATAGGTGGGGCGGACATTACATGCACATTTAGACAAATGAATAAAAAATATAACAGGACTTAATTTAACTTGATTGATTAACTAGGACATCAACATAAATCAACAAAGAGAAAGGAACCTTTAGACAAAACAATGCATACTGGGAGGTAGAACAAAGCTTGTATTAGCTTAGCCTAATATTTGCTAAAAGGCTTCCACGTTAGCCATTGGAGCTAAAGGTGAAGTACCTAAGTGGTTATTAGGACCGTTATAGATTATGTGAAAATTGATAAATTATGATGATATTTATGTTTTTTTAATAAGGAAGATCATCTATCTAGCCTTCATTGTAAATTGACTTTAAAATATATTAAAATAATTATTGCATATCAATTGAGCAAATTCGCGAGGGCAAGGTTTCGAAAAAAAAAATCTCCTCTCAAGTTATACTCATAATTCGTCTCTAAATTATAAAAAAAAAATAATTTATAAACTTAATTTAGAGCAATGATAGAGAACGTGAAATTTTAGCGTGAAACTCAACGTGAATGACGTGGCACTTTTTATATACACGTCCGATTGTCGCTCGGACAGTGGCGGCGGCCTCCGGCCGCTGCCCCGAACAAAACTATAACCTGGGGGGACGGGTAAACCCGTCGAGGATCGGTGCAATTGAGTTTCATATTGGATTCACGTTGAGTTTTTCATGTTCTCAATCATTTTTGACGTACGGCTAAGTAAATAAGGGATAAGAGAAGTTTTTTCTCCGAACATACATACAGACATACTTATTGAGAATTAATTCCTAATTTATTATAGTAAATCTGTTATTTTTTAATTAATTGAGCACTATGAGAATGAAATTTCTACACTAACTTTTGTAACAAGAGATCATTACGTACATCTTAGATATCCTTTACAAGTTATTTTAAATTATACGAGAGAAGATAAATTTTGAAATTTATTTATAATTGATATCTAAGTGACTAGAAAGTAGGAAGTTTTTTTTCACCCCCATAGAACATGTCTCTTGAAAATTCACTCAGTAAAGTGGGTCATCGTCTAATTAGAACCCCATTGACATGTGGTTCCGCACTAACAAATTAAAAATACGGCCGCCCTATGAGGAAAAAAATAAATAAATTCAAGGATGCATTTGAGAAATCGCTAATTTTTAAAAAAAATACCTCGAGAGTATTTTAGGGAGCTCGGGCCCGCGTGGCCGTACGGTGACGACTGCGGCCACTGACGCGTTATGTTCGTACCCGTGGCAGTGTGGCAGTGGAGTTGCTTAACGCGCTGTGCGGCAAACGTCCCTTCACATCAAGGGTACCCTTGCCTTGGGCCGGGTCCCATTCTGTGCCGACGGATATATGTCGGGCGACGATTTTGAGTTCGCGTAAATCGGAGCCATCCAAGACGAACGGTCGCGATGACCGTCTTCTCTGATTTCAACGGACGGAGATCGCTTCCTGTAAATATGGGGCGATTGGACGATGGATCGCCCAATTACCTTATTTATTTCTCTGCGGAACTTTTGAAGAAGAATCAGTGCAGAAGTGGTGGGTCCCAACAGCGACCACCAATCCACTAACAAGCGAGTTAAGATAGGAGTACCTACGAAAAAGGCAAGTCGGTACGGTCGAGGCTACAGCCACTCGGAACAACTCCGCATAGACGAGCTTAGTGCATTCAAATATTGACCCTCCGATATTGAGTGGGGGTGGATCCAGATGTAAGTAAGGTGCCACCCATATAGAGATTATGGGCGTAGCCGCGTAGCAGGGAAGCTATTTAATTCGTTTAAGTTGCAAATATTTTTATTTTTTGATGGTATCGTCGTTCGTCCACTGCCCACTCTACTCTCTGCTGCGCTGGGCTGAGAGAATTCCTGGAGGGCTCGGGGCGCGGCGGACTCCAATGGCGGCCGCCGCGAACGAGAGCTCCGTGTTCGGATGAGTCCTCCTCCCAGGCCCGTTAGGAAATGTCCGTCCTTGACGTTCCCTTCTCCGGTGCCGTTGAAGGTTGTTGCTTGCTCCGGTCATTGGTTCCCTCCCGAGAAGGCGTTGCTTTAAGTTGTCTAAGGCGTCTGAACTAAGCCGCCGCCGCCTTGCCTTCGTAATGCTTCTACAACTTTGGGCTGCGATCTCGTTGTTTCGACACTTTGAGGAGGTTTTGAAACCCTAGTTCGGAAGCTGTCAGCTTGGGATTCTTCTGCCGTCCATGAAGTCGCAGTTGAGTTATTGATTCAAGGTAGTAAGAAAACCTGAACCTTTCAACCATGAGTACTAGCGAGCAAACACCGGGAGGTATTGTCTTTATTTCGCTTTTGTCTCCCACCGTTCTCTCGTATAACCTGCAAAGACATCTGATTGTTGTCCTCGCGGTGTCTTATTAGAGTTGGAGAAGAGATGCTTAAATTCTGAGCTCTGGCATGCCTGCGCCGGACCACTTGTGTGTTTGCCGACAGCCGGTACTAGGGTTGTCTACTTTACTCAGGGTCATAGTGAGCAGGTTAAAAATTTGTTTTGTTTTTTTTTTTTACATTTTTCTGTTTTTTTTTTCCGCTGGCATGAAGTTGATGTTGAATCCTGATTTATATATATATATATATATATATATATATATATATATTTATTTATTATCAAATAAGGTTGCTGCTTCCACAAACAAGGAAGTGGAGGGACATATCCCAAATTATCCGAATTTACCTCCTCAGTTGTTTTGCCAACTTCACAATGTAACAATGCATGTGAGTTCTTACAGCCTAAATAGTTAGTATTTCAAGGCTCATTTCTGGAATGAACAATATAATAATTGATGATTATACACATTTTAGGCAGATGCCGACACCGATGAAGTTTATGCACAGATGACTCTGCAACCTTTAAACCTGGTAAATTATATGAGAAATGCAGTTTTTACCAATCAATTTTGTTTGTTGTCAGAAAATGTTGGGATCTTATCGTTGTTCTCTACAGCAAGAACAGAAAGATGCCTATTTTCCAATAGAGATGGGTTTGCTGAGCAAGCAACCAGCTAATTATTTCTGCAAGACTTTAACTGCGAGTGATACTAGCACTCATGGAGGATTTTCTGTGCCTCGTCGAGCAGCTGAGAAAGTATTTCCTCCACTGGTGCGTTTGGCATAATATACAAGTTTTGTGGCAACTTATTAAAAAGGCAAGAGAAATTGAATTAATCATATTTTACTTCGTTGTACTGTAGGATTTCTCACAGCAGCCACCAGCTCAGGAACTTGTTGCTCGTGACCTTCATGATGTTGACTGGAAGTTCAAGCATATCTACCGTGGTAAGTAAAATGAAATTAATATTCTTTGTTTACTCGCAGTCAAAGCGAAAAAAATGAATTACTAGGCAAAAAATGGGATAGTTATGATGCATCAGTAACTTGTTATGGTAGGACAATTTTCATATGTCAAGAAATATGTATACAGATTCTTGTGGCTTTCCAAATCTCTGAAAATAAATTGCCATCATTGCTCATGAAAACTACTCAAATATAACTTGACTATAATTTCTGCATAATTATGGTTCTCTTTGGGGTTACATGATCATCTCCTCTCTTGATTGTTTAGCAATATCACGAATGATAATTTCGATGTATGATAAGTGGCAGAATTGTGGTGAACCATTGGTTAAATCTGGCAAAAAATGAGGCCTTCTGGAAGGAAACTTAAAAAGAATAAGATGAGGGATAAATGTCCTGGTCCTTCAATCTTTCTGTTATAAATGATACTGCACATGTTGCATTTTCTGCAAAGAAAATGGAAACCAAGTCAAAGTAAAACAAAGCTCATAGCTATCAAGTGAATATTACAGTGTTATGATTATGCAGGTTATTCATAGAAGGATGTGCTCTAATTTTATTTATCCCGTCTAAATTCACACTATGCACAAACTCTTTGATATATGTGGTTCTCAACAAATATAAGGCAGTTAATTACAGTCTCTCTTGCTTTCACTTATCCTGTAAAGTAATCAGCTTTTGCATCCAATTTGAATCTGTGGTTCTTATTTTACATTATCATGCAGTATGCCATGATCCCATTTGAATCAAAGACATAGACCAACTTAATAAAACATCTATTATGGAGAGAATTATAACAGGTAGATAAGTCTATCTGAGTCTAGCATGGATCTCTGTTGGGAAAGTTAGCTAGAGAAGGCTGAGTAAGGTATGAGTGTGGTTGAGTTGAGTTATGATTGGAACTTTATATGGCCGGACTAGAGTTTGATTGAATTGAGTTAGGTTCAACTGTATTGCAAACAGCTTGTGCGAGGTGAGTTAAGGTGGGTTGACTATGCGTAGCTAAGGTTTACTTAAGTGATGAAAAATTAAGTGGTTGAATCGAATTGAGTTTACTTAAATGGTGAAAAATTTTTGCTAAAAAAATTGGTTAGAACTTTGTTGGTTAGTTGCAGCTAACTTGTCCAAAACTTCCCTTTTCATGTGAATCTTCCCCTTATAAGCCTCAAAGTGATCCCCTACTCAATTCGAAGGCAAGTCTTCGAGGAGACAACTTGTCATTGTAAACTCTCTATGTTGATCATGTTGGCCTAACACATGCGTGCAAATAGTTGGGTAGGTTAGAGAGACAGATATACAAATTGATGACTGTTATAATTCTTTATTCAAAATAAGTTTAACTTGACTGCACTGCTTGATTGTTCATTTGGGAAATTGGTTCGACCTAATTGGACCTAAATTGGTTGAATTGTTTCTCTATATTGATTATTTACCTTAGATTCTTTTAAAGCAACCACAACCTTAATAGATCGAAGTGGTTGCTAGAGGGGGGATGGTGAATAGCAATTTTCGAACCCCTTTCTTCCTACACGGTTAGTTGCACAGCGGAATATACAATAAAAACAATAAAACAAAAACTAACCAATGCTAACACGGAAGATTTACTTAGTATCCACCCCGGACGGGCGACTAATCCAAGAATCGGTCGGTGGATCACTCCCCGGATAACCTCAAGCTAACTCTGTCGCTCCTTGTGGGTGGAGAAACCTCGCCACAGCACCTTGACACGACCTGAGCACAAAGACTACTATCTTGCCTTTAACCAAGACAAGATTCGTCAAGAATCTCAGCCATCACAAAGTCCTCTTTAAATAGGATTCGAGCCGAAACCCTCGCCACCAGTCGACTGCTCCCAGGGCAGTCGACTGGTGTCACTGAAATTCGACCATTGCAACCCAACGTTCGAATTCTCAGCCAACTCACCAGCCACACCTACCAGTCGATTGCTCCTAGGGCAGTCGACTAGTCCCAGACCAGAATTCTTCTGTGAGTTTCATCAGTCGACTGCCCCCAGGCCAGTCGACTGGTCTACTCACCCACCTAAGGTTACCCTTCCTGAGTACATTCCACTCCGCACTCTAACCCTAGGATTTCCCGAGTACAATCACACAGTACTCGTACCCTTACGACTCGACTGACTCCTCATCCGCAGCCTCGACTATTGCTTTCGCGCCCTCTTCATCTTCGGCTCCCGTCCCTCGGATGCATGCAAGCCTCCAGCTTGCCTCCATGTCATCCTTCACGCATGCCTCGAAGTCCGCGCCTATCAGCTCATCGTCCCTGCTCTCCAAGGTCCCTCGGGTGCACACAAGCCTCCAGCTTGTCTCCATGCCACCCTTCACCGTACCGAGGCCGTCCAGTCAAGTCCATATGTGTAACCTATACAACCTGCACACTCAACATACACATATGAGATCACAAGGGAAAACCTAAATTAAACCCTTTGCCCAAACATCATAACACTTGGTCACTCTGGACCACAGATTGCCTCAACAATCTCCCTCTTTTTGATGTTTGGCAATACGTTTAAGTTAGGGAAAGCAAAATAGTAGTCAATATCAAAAGCAATGCATATGCAATGCAAAAATGGATCTTACCCCAAGACATCCCACACTTAACCCTCCAAGTTAGGACTTTTCACAAACACGGGCTTTCTAAAGCTTTTCAAAAGCTCCCCGTACATTGGACTTACAAAGGCTTTTTAAGAACCTCTCCAAGGTTCCCCTTACGCCAAGAATGGAGCAATCATGCTCCCCCTTAATCTTAGCTCCCCCTAAACCTAGGATTTCCTGCAAAGGCGTGTTTGGTTTCCTACTTAAACCCAACACTTCTCCTCCTTTGCCATACATCAAAAAGACCTGGTCACTCCGGACCACAGATTGCCTCAACATAAAATATAGTTGAAATATAAAGGTCTAATTGGGGCTTCCCCCATCATTGATTCTAAGCTTGAAAAGATTTAGGCTAAATTGTAATCTGAACTCCTTACCATGATTTGAAATCTAATACCTTGCTGGTCAAAATGGTCAAAACATTTTATATCCTATACATTCATAATTTATCTTAGCATTCTATTTGTATTGCATTAATTTCTTCACTCATTGTTTTTTAATATCCCAACAATTCAATCCATAAAGTATGGGTGCCATAGGCTTATTTTAGTTTCCTTTTAGCCTTGCCGGGATTCTTCATGCTTTACCAAATTGGTTATGCATTTTATTCATATAGATTTTGAGAAATTAATATTCTTTGTTACACACACACACACATTACATTGTTGATATGAGCAATATTCCTCTCTTAGTTCCACAATTCAGAACTACAAAGTACAAACTTTTCTACCAACCTATTATGTTATAGGCATTTAATTTAGGAGAATAAGAAAAATATTGTTGGACACCATAAACACAAGTGCAACAATGGTTGCCAATCCATTTGCTTTGTTAGCTTCAGCATTAATTGAACATTTATAACATCTTTTTATTTGCTATATTGTGATTGCAGGTCAACCAAAAAGGCATTTGCTTACCACTGGCTGGAGTGTATTCGTTAGTGCTAAGAGACTAGTTGCTGGCGATTCTGTTCTTTTTATCTGGTTATCATAATTTAAAATTTTCCTTCTATTCCTGGGGTTTGAGATCAAAATCCTATCTTTGCTTCCTGGGGTTTGGAAACTTATTCTTCTCACATTTTATTAGGAATGAACAAAACCAGCTATTGTTGGGAATCAGGCATGCAAATCGACCCCAAACTGTGATGCCTTCATTTTTGTCAAGTGACAGCATGCACATAGGGCTTCTTGCTGCTGCGGCTCATGCTGCAGCTACGAACAGTCGCTTTACAGTATTTTATAATCCAAGGTAGTTAAAACAGCTTACACATATCAATTTTCTTTTCTTATGTATTTACTGGTTATTGGAAAAGTCACTGTTGAGTTTTTACATAGGGCAAGTCCATCCGAGTTTGTGATACCGCTTTCCAAGTATGTCAAGGCTGTTTTCCACACTCATGTTTCCATTGGTATGCGATTCCGAATGCTTTTTGAGACTGAAGAATGCAGTGTTCGCAGGTGAAACTCATGTACCTTAGCATTTTCTTACAAGTACCATTAAAATAACCTGAAATCTTTCCTATTAGTTGATAACCATTTGCTAGAAAATTTTCTAACTTAAATTTGTACTGAACAAAGGTACATGGGAACAATTACTGGCATTAGTGATTTGGATCCTGAGCGATGGCCAAATTCTCATTGGAGGTCAGTGAAGGTAAATCTTATGCTGTTCTAGCTATTTGTTATGTAAAGATTATTGATGTTTTACTGGCTTTAATGTATCTTTGTGCATGCTCATGCGAAGGATGAGATCTAGATTTATGAACTGTTATTTGTGCTCTCTTTTGATTAGTTTATGAGCAAGCTCCTGATTTCTTCAAGTTTATTTACTGTGGTTTCATGTTTTAATTTAATGTTTTACTGCTGCATGCTGATCAATTTCTTGAAGCAGTAAGTTTCTCGAGGTTTTTCTTTCACCAAATCTGAATTCCAAATTTTAGCTGTAATGACTACTGACTTTGCACTCGAGGTGTGAAGAATAACTATTGACTTTTGGTTTCTCACATCTTATCATCAACTATTCTGTAGATTACAATACTGAGTTTCTAACAAAAATCAAAAAAGAAATCTTCAGGTTTGTCTGTGATTTTATGACACTTCAGTTGATTGTCATCTCTTGTTTTCCACTCTAATCACTTCAAGCATTCTCTGCCTTGTAAATGTCAGAAAATCGTGTTACTATGTTTAGACTGACTCGATCAGACAATAGGATAAAGTTCGCATATTCCAACTACTAAAGTACAAGCTACAAACATATCTAAAACTCATTCTAATCCTTTTTTTCACTTGGACTTGGACCCTTAAATATTAGTTTTCTCTTTTTAAAAGAAGGGACAGAAAATGAGGAAGTAAGAAATGTAGAAAGGGAAAAGAGTGGTAGAAGAGAAATGCTAGAGTGATTTCCTTGTGTTGTTTCCTCAAAAGGAAAGAGATGTATAAGCCTACCTAATTTTCACTATTCCCTTGATCCTGACATTTGTATTATTATTTCAAAATTGAAAAAGATATCTTATACAAATATTTTTTACTTATTTTTGATTTTTTTTTTGGAGTATAGTCAGCATTTGTCATCTGTTGTCTATGTGAAACAATTTGCAAGATCAAAGAGAATCAATTTTCTCTGAGTTTTTTCCCTTTCCCCATTTCTCTCCTAGGAAACGAGGAGAAAAGTGGGTATCACGTTACTTTTACTTACCTCTTTTCCATCCTTCATAATGCTAATCTTCCAATATCTAGAAATTGTCCCAATCAGTCTGAAATTTATTCACATTTTGAGATCCTACCAAACATCATCTTTGGTTGAGGGATGCTTATGTACTTATAATGCTGCCTTACGTAATGGACAAGTACTTCAACTTCTTTGCTCTTTAGCTTGTCCATGAATGCATCATCTGTGTGCCATCACTTTATCATCTTGTCGTCATTTGTTTGAAGGCTCGGTATTTGATTTACTCCCTTCCAATGATATGGAGCAGTCATGGGGACCGTCAGGGTGACTAATTTCACCTTTTTTGCATAATCATGTTGTATGAAGGGTGTATTAATTGGATCTTCATTTTGCTTCTTGGTATTGTCTTGGAAAGTCGGTCTATATAGCCACATGCTATTTATAGACGCCCAAGGAAATTATTTATGAAATATCTTCATGACCAACTTTCTTACATTGGGCTTTAACCCTTTAAACTATAATCACTAAGCTGAAAAAAATGTATATTTCAATAGTTCAATTTATCTTCTGAGCAAAGCAAAGTCGTCATAAAACATATAAATGCTAAATATGATTGTCATATTTAGTTGGATTGATACTACCTCAATATTGTTCATAAACTATTTCATAGAAGTTCATCGATGTCTTCCTTTTATAAAGCAAATCAACTTTGTTTTTTGAATAATCCAAATGTATTCTAGTTCTATCGTACTATTTTGCCGACTTACAGATATGTGAACAATTTTACACAGTGGTGAGGGAATGAATAAGGTAGTTAAAATCGGGATTTTAACTTGAATCGGAAGGGGTACTTAAAATCGTAAATCTTAAAATCGTAAATCGTATCGTAAGATTTTATAAAATTCCTATATATATGCATATAAAATTATAAAATCATATATATGGATGTCAAATAGCATAAATAATAAAAAAAACTTTTAAATCGCTAAACAAACTTAGATAACCTTGCATTCATAATCAAGATTACATTAAAAATATCATCCATAAGCCACAAAATAGTCAAATAACTTCCACCAACCGAGCAGGGAAGACGCGAGCAAGTGGAAAAATGAGAAGAGATGCGACGGGATTAGCCGATTAGGGCACGCACGCGACTTGGAAAGCGGGTTTTTTCAGATTGAACCGGTTTTTTTTAAAATGAACCGGGTTCAATGGGAAAAACAGATTTTTTTTAAAATCGTTAAAATCGTATTTAAATCGTAAAATCGCGATTTTAAGGATTAAAATCGCGATTTCAAAGGGATTTTAACAAATTAGGATTTTAACTCTGATTTAAATCGTTCGGAGGTCAAAAATCGTAAAATCTTAGGATTTTAAGATTTAAATCGGGATTTTAACTACCATGGGAATGAATAACTTTGGAGAATTTTTTTCATATTTATGATTCCCATTGTTGAATCAAGTGTTTCTTCAAAAGTTACATTCACATTACTTAGAGCATGTATGAAGTGCTACAGTAGCTAGATTGTTGCATGTATCAACATTGAACAATAGAATTAATGAAGTATGCCATTAATATAAAATTGTAAAATAAATGGGTAAATGATTATTTCACTCGCTAATTGAATATCTTTTTGGCATTTATGATTTACTTCTTTCAAAAATTATGTCAATGCAAGGTCAGAATTTGCTTGGGAATTGCAATATAGACTTAACTTTTCCTTAGGCTACGAGGATGCCTTATTAAAAATAAAAAAATTAAAACAAAAATGATTAACCAGGTAACCTGGGGCAACCGGCCCAATCTTATGGAAGTTTCTCACCGGCAGCTATCATAAATCGGGGAAGTGCACATGGATTCCCATCTTGATAGCCAACATTCTCAGGTCCACTATCCATTAAGGAGAAAAATTTCCAATAATACGCCGCAGCTGAACATGGATGCCTTATTAGATACAAGCTTATATGTGGGTCTTCATACATAAATTTGTAGTGAGACATAAATATATAAGGGTTTCTGTAACAGTGGTCTTTGCAATTTGCTCTCAAAATTATGATTATTGTCCACCACACAGAAGTCCATGATTGTTTTTTCTATATAATCTCCCTTGTTGCTACCATGTCGAGACTTGAGATGATTACAAACAGTGTATACTTCATAAGAGCATAATTTCTGCTAATATACTGCTGTTTCAATAGGTTCGTTTAACAAACCTTCACTGACAAAAACTTTGATATTTGCTAAAAAAGTGCTATACACTTTTGTTGGCTGATTGTTCTGAGATATTAAATAAAGATTATGCTTTTTTTTCTGTTTATTCACTGACTGTTGTTGAAGTGATATACCATTCTAGTAATTGCAGGTTGGATGGGATGAATCTACAGCAGGTGAGAGGCAGCTGAGGGTGTCATTGTGGGAAATTGAACCTTTGACAACCTTTCCCATGTATCCATCTTTATTTCCACTCAAGTTCAGGTGTCCCTGGAATCTTGGAGTTCCTCATGGTAATTTGTCATTTTCACTGCTATATGTAATCTCCATTATATGATGTGGATATTTCACTATGTTTCAACCAAATTATAATTGGGAAGCTTCTCTCTTATTAGGATGTATACTAAAAGACTTGTCTTTTTATATATGAACATCTACATTTTGAAAGAGAATCACAATGACACAGTTGCATGTTTAGATTAGTATATGTATAACAGTCTAATACTTTGCATTGTAGATAACATGGTGTGTGGTGACGCACAGAAGATCATATTATCAGTTCCTTGCAGAGTATAAGCAGAGGCTCACAACCGAGATAGAGTTGGACAAACCATCGGGATGATTGTAATGTAATTAGGTGTGGTTTATCTTGACCATAAAATTACACTAGTGTGTTTTGTGTGCATTGAGCAAGACCAAAATAGAAGTGATCCAATTTGTACTGACTTTATAATTGGATTGAACCTCGGATTATTATGGAGTACAATCTCTAAATCCCGATATAATAACGGGCATGTGTATTTAGTATTTTATTTCTTTGATTTACCAATGAGCGAGATTTATTCTGCTAAATCGATAGGCCCGGTAAGTTGGGAAATAATATTAATTACATGGTGTGTCGTTGATTATTGACGGAATCCGTGTCCTGGTGAGTCGGGATGATGATGCCCCCTTGATGAGCTCATATGGTTCATCATGTTAAACCCTGCAGGTGGATTTGATCCAACATAATGATAAGGTTGAGTGGTACTAGTCAAGGAGTTAGAAGTTGATTAATTAAAATTGTCAGTAATTTAAATTAATCGACGGGCATTCGATATCTTAAACACGGGGAGATGGATGTACTCATAATAGGTGGAGCCCATATGAAAATATGGGTGTTGGTGAGGAAGTTCAATGGAGATCCTTTAGTGGAATGGATCTTCATTAATGGATCGGATTTGGATTCATTGGCGGGCCAAGACCCAACTCCTCCTCATGGTTCCTATCGTAGTCCTATATATACCCCATGAAGTCATCATGAAACAAGGCTTAAGACTTCTTATTTTCCTCTCCCTCTCTCTCTCTCTCTCTCTCTCTCTCTCTCTCTCTCTCCTAGGGCAAAAGGATGCCGGTGGGTTGGAAGGAAGGAAGAAGAGCTCTCCTTCTTATTTTCCAAGAGCAATTTCTTCTCTTCTCCCTTGCTTTCTCTACTTGTTGCGTGGTGCAAGGAAGGAAGAAGATCTCTCCTTCTTCCTCTTGGTTGGTTGTAGCTGAGGTGGGAGAGAACAAGGCCGGCGACTCCTTCCTCTTGTGTTCCGGCGCCGCCACCCTTCGAGCAAGGACACCGGCGACTGGTTGAGGGAGTTGCTCATCCCCTTTCCTTCTCCTTGGGTCGACAGCAGTTGTAGGAGGAGGAGGAGGTGCTCGTTAGCAAGGTGAAGGAGAGGAAGTTACTCCTTGTGGCCGACGACATCTAGGGTTTGTCCCTTGGTGGTTGGCGCGTGTGGAGAAGAAAGAAGTGGGACTAGGCTCTTGTTTGGTGACCTCGGATCTTGGTAGACCGTCGCCCACACGACGTCCAAGAGGGAAGGGACATACGGTAGAAGACTACGAGGTAAAGAAAGGTATAAATCTCTTCCTTGGCTCCTTGGTTTTCTTATCATTTTAT
>JAGFNQ010000814.1:197750-265513 GCA_024364735.1 Boesenbergia rotunda | reverse complement strand
CTCCCATTCCATAATTCAAAGGGTGTTTTTTCCTAGGAACCTATGTACCAACACTCGGTTTTAAATGTAACAAGCGGTGTTAACCGCTTCGGCCCAAAAGTAGCTAGGAAGGGAATATGCATTAAGCATAGTCCTAGCAGCTTCTTGTAGAGCTTGGTTTCTCCTCTCAACTACCCCATTTTGTTGAGGAGTCCTTGGGCATGAAAATTCATGCTTGTATCCATTTTCGACACAAAATTATGTGAAACTTGAATTTCGAAACTCCCCACCGCGGTCACTCCTAATTCGATTTATTTTGAGGTGTTTTTCGTTTTCTACCCTTTTGCTAAATCCTATAAAAATTTCTAGGGTATCGTCCTTATGTTTCATAAAGTAAACCCATGTAAACCTAGAAAAATCATCTACTATCACTAGACAATATTTACTCCCTACAAGTGAGGGAGTACTATGGCAATCAAATAGATCTATATGCAAAAGCTCTAATGGTAAAGTAGTAGTGGTTAGGGTTTTACCTTTATGTGATGATTTTGATTGCTTACTCTCTTGGCATGCATCACACAATTTTGTCTTCTTATACTTGATCATTGGTAGCCCCTTCACCAACTCTTCCTTGGCCACTCTTGCAATGCTTCTCATGTTGACATGTCCAAGCCTCCTGTGCCACAACCACCCTTCTTCTTCTTTAGACATGAGACACTTAGCAACATTGTTAGTAGCATAAACAAGATCAAGATAATATAAATTTGCCTCTCTAAACCCTTCTAATATGACATTATTTGATTCATTATGTTTAATTATGCACTTCCTAGCATGAAATTCAACTCTAAAGCCTGCATCACATAACTGACTTACACTAAATAGGTTACACTTCATATCTTTAATTAGGAGTACCTTGTGTATAAAAATTGTGGGAGATACCTCAATGGTGCCCCTACCAATGATTCTCAATTTTCCACTATTTCCAATGGAGACTGTCCCTTCTCTTAAGTAGCTAATAGTAGTGAACTTGCTCACATCTCCGGTCATGTGTCTTGAGCATCCACTATCTACTATCCACATAGTTGAGGCCTCCTTCACCTTTACCTATACAACATGAAAAACATACTCTTTTGGTACCCAAATCTTTGATCCATAAGCATCATTTAGAAATCTCTTAGGTACCCATGCCCTCTTGGTGTTTCCCTTAACCCCTTGTCTCCTGATGCACCAATCCTACCCGTGAGTGATACAAAGGTCACTTCCTTTGTGTTCGGCCTATATCCCAAACCGGCCTTGTTATAAACGGCCCTTTGACTGTTGATTATCATATCTAGGTTACTAGATCCTACTTGGAATTTCCTAAGGGCCTTTGTGAGGTCATCTACCTTTTTCCTTAGTTCCCTATTTTCAGTTTCAAGATGTGAAGCATGTGATGTAATAGAACTACCATGCAATTCTTCATGTTTGGTAGATTCTACTCTAAGCATGGCAATCTCTTCTTTTAGATCCTTAATCTTACTTCTAGCCTTAGCTAAGTCCATGTTAGTGCTAGAAATAATCTTAACTAGTGTAGAGGAGGGTAAGTGGTATACCTCACTTACCGAAGCTTCTGACTCGGATGATGAAGAGGAGGAGTCACTCTCATCACTGCTTGAACTTCTTTCATCATCTGATGAGTCTGAGTGATCCTGTGTCATAAGAGCAAAATGGGAAACTTGCACTTCTTCTTCCTCTGAAGATGATGGATCATCCCAGGTTGCCTTGTGGTTGGTGGCACCCTTCTCCTTTCCCTTTGACTTCTTCTTGTCACCTTTCTTCTTCTCCTCCTTCTTGTCATCTCTTCTTTTTAGCTGAGGGCACTCGTTCTTCATGTGTCCCTCTTGGTAGCAGTTGTAGCATATAATGTCCTTGGCCTTACCCTTGCCTTTGGACCCTTTCCTAGCATATGATTTGTTAGAAAAATTTCTGAAAGCTTTACGCATCTTTCTTACCATGAATGTCTCTTGGTCGTTATCCATGGAGGCGCTGGATTCCTCTAAATCTGATGAGGAGGAGTAGACCACCTTCTTCTTCTCCTTCCTTTTCTTCTTCTCCTTTTCTGCAACAAAGGCAATACCCTTCTCTTTGGCCGAGACGTTAGCTTGCTCGTGTAGTTCAAATTCACAAAATAAGTCATCTAATTTAACTATGGACAAATCCCTTGATACCTTATAAGCATCAATCATGGAAGCCCACAAGGTGGTTCTCGGGAAGGCTTGTAGAACATACCTGATGATATCCCGGTTCTCGATCTTTTCTCCAATCACGTGAAGCTCATTGATTACTTCCTTCACCCTTCCATGTAGCTGGCTGACAGCCTCGTTGCTCTTCATGGATAAGGATTGGAGTTGGGCCACGAGCAAGTCCTTCTTTGCTCTTCTGGACTCGTTTGACCCTTCGTTCAGTTCCACCAACTTGTCCCACAGTTCCTTGGCACTCTTGAACGACCCCACCTTGTTCAGTTGCTCCTTTGAGAGCCCGCACTGTAGTGTGGTGGTGGCCTTGGCATTGGACTGTGCCCTCTTCATTACCTCCTTCGACCAGGATCTCATCGGTGTCGGTTCTCCTCTTTCATCGGCGGGTGCCTCGAAACCATCTGCAATATTAATCCAATTCTCAATATCGTTCATAAGGTAATATTGCATCCTACCTTTCCAATACGCGAAGTCATTCCCGTCGAAGAAGGGTGGTCGTGCAGTGGAGTATCCCTCTTGAAATGCCATTTTACTTGCTCCGGTTAACGATTAGTTCTTCCGAAATGAACCGACTCTGATACCAACTGATGGATCGCTTAGCGTGCTAGAGGGGGTGAATAGCACTTTTTGGATCGTTTCTCTACAAAGTCGTTAGCGCAGCGGAAACAATAATATGCAAAGTAAATATGAACAATGCTAACAACCAAACGTTTACTTAGTATCCACCCAGATGGGTGACTAATCCAAGGATCCACGCCGTACACCACTTCCACTATCGAAAAATATACTTCAGGTAGAGAAACCTTTACAGTGGTGATTTTCCTCTTTACAGAATATAGTAGAATAAGAGAGAGGAAGTGGAGAACACTTTTCAGACGAGCAGCACTTCGTTGTCGTACGGAACCGTACCGCTCACGTGCAAAAAAGTCCTCCTTTTATAGGAGGACAGGACAAACTCGCAGTCTGTCCAGCCCCGCATAAGTCGACTGCCCCTGGGACAGTCGACTGGTCTAGCATTAATTGCTAGCCAACGGCTAGTTTTTGGGGTATACCAGTCGACTGCTCCAAGGGCAGTCGACTGGTCCAAGGCCGAAAACTCTCTGTGAGTTTTGGCAGTCGACTGCCCCTGAGGCAGTCAACTGCCCTGCCTCTCAGCTTAGTCCCAGCCACTCCGAACCTTCTCCTTCACGTATGCTTTCAGGTCTGCTCCCTTGGCTTGCCTCTTGAAGTCCTCTTCCTCTGACTATCGTCCCTCGGATGCGCACGCAAGCCTTCCCTTGGCTTGCCTCCATGCCACCCTTCACGTGTGCCCTTGAAGTCCACTTCCCGACTTGCCCTTGGAGCTCTCCTCCCTCGGCTCTCGTCTCTCGGATATGTCCACCATGTGTGATTCTCCAAGTCTTGCAAACTCAATCACACACATCAAATATAACATAACACTCTAACCTTGAACATATTTATCCACACACATCAAAACCATGATCTTCCAATCATTTAAGGGTCGATTGCCTCAACAAGGCAGACCAGCAGCAGGCAGATTTGCATCAACCTTGATATTGTCAGCACTAAAGACAACAACAACCTTAAGTCCTCTTCTTTTGCACTATCATCAAGTACATCAAACCAATTGCTTAATCAATTTAGTTATGGTTAAAAAAAATTGAAGAAAAAAATGATAAAGGGAAGCCTAATGTCACTTAAATTTATGAGTTCAAGTCTTCCAAGAAATTCAATTCCGACCTCCAGCTTCGCATTTGCAATGTAGAACAAATAATTATCTATGATATCTGGTACCAACAATCTAGAATGATTATATGTGCCTCCGGGGCTATGGTATAGCGGTAGGGTGATTAGTCGTTATCCTAAGTATCCGCAGTTCGATCCCCAGCTATGACATATTCGCAGAAATTTTTCCTCCAAATGGGGTGCGAACCTTGGGACGCTGGGTTTCTAAACTACCCACCACGAGTGCTTCCCGATTTATCCTATTAGCCGGTGGGAAATTTTCGTGAGACTGAGCCGGTCGCCCAAGATTGAAAAAACCCCGTTAATTATTTTTTAGAATGATTATATGTTAATACCTTAGCTAAGTAAATTTCGAAATACTTGTTAGCAGCTTCTTGGATCGAACCCTTTCACTCCCTTCGCCCTAGCAACAAGTCCATGAAAATTGGCTTCGCCTAAACCATTCGATTAATACAAAAAATTATGAGAACAAGGAAATCAGATCAATTTTATGTTAATAAAAACAAGCGAGAAAAAACAATCACATCCTAACACCAACAAATTTGCTCTGAGAGAAATCAACAGGGAAAAGAGAAGCATACCCCATGAAGGGAATAAAGTCATCAATGATGACGGAGATGCTCGCAAACCGCCTGCATGAGAAGCAATCGCTCGTTTCTTGGCGAGGCAATGGTTGCCTCACGCATTGGTGTGGTAGTTGTAAAGATCCCAGATTAGTTTTGATATAATTGACTGTTCAAATTAGGTCCATTTTTAATGCCTTGTGTTTAATTGTGCAGGAATTTAGAAACATAAGAAGTAGAGCGGAAGATGCAATGAGCTAAAAAGATGGTATGGGAAAGGAGTCGATGAGCTCGATGCATCCAAGGGACAAGAAGCTATGGAAGAATACATCAGTGGAATGAGAAGGACATGCACAACGTCCTAGGGACGAGAAACCAGGGAGGAAGACTACTCGAGAAAAAGATCGGACTTGGGTTTGGGTGAGCTCGACTCTGGATGGCCAGAGCATCACCCAAAGCAGCGAAATCTAAAAAGGTCAATTCGGAAACTGACCATGAAGACCCGAGGCACCTCAATTGTGACTGAGGGCCCCTCAGTTGTCCAGAATTGCTTGTGCTGTAAAAAGGAACTAAGGAGCTTCACTTGTGACTCAGGGTGCCTCGCCCGAGGCAACCTGGGTCATAACTGAGCTGCCTCGAGTGAATAGTAACCATTGAAGAGATGTTGCTGCACGGATAAAATTTTATCCAATTGAGACACCCTAAGTGCCACTTCAGCAAACAAACACTTTGACTAACGGACTATAAATAAGCCCTGCACTAGGAGTTTAGAATAAAAAACTTGTACTCATTATTTATACTCTATTCTAAGCTGTCAAAATCTGTAAGACGATATTTCATATTTAACAAAGGAGATCTTTCTAGTTAAGCTTCAACCATCTTGGATTAGCAACCTCTCTGATTGCAAACCAAGTAAATTCTCCAAGTCTCTTATTTATTTTTATGTTATTATTTTTAATTAATTAATATATTTGTTCTTACTAAGCAAAAGTAAGAGAAGTGCTCTTTTTTTAGGGTTATTCACTCCCTCCCCCCCCCCCCCCCACCCCCGGCCTATACTGATTTACAATTGGTATCAGTGCTCAACCTCTTTAGAATGATTAACTATTGACTAAAGCAACAAAAAATATGATCAGGCCAAGTATCCACTCATCTAAGTTTGAGGGAGAGTTCACACTGCGGAGGTGACAGATTGAGTTATTTTTTAAATTAGATTTTGATATTTTTTTTAACAATTAAGTATAGTTGTATATCACCCAAAGATCAGCACGGAGAAGAAAAAGAAAAGCACCTTTGGACTAAAAAGGAGCAGACTGACTTCCTGGCTAATGGTAAAGAAGAATTTCACCCACTAAGTATACTATCACCGTAAGAAGTCAACCGAATCAGCATCTATAAATTAGCCAAAGAACTTTGGGAGAAATTCCTGGAACTACAAGAAGGAACCTCGAAGGCTAAGTTAGCAAGACAAGATCTACTCCGAAACTAGCTAACGAATCTCCGAATGAAAGAAGGAGAAATGGTGGCTCAATTACACACAAAGATCAAGGAGCTAATCACTGGACTCACCAACCTCGGAGAAACAGTAACAAATTGAAATTCGCTAAGATATGCCTTAAATGTGTTTTTAGGAACACTGAAATGGACGTCTATAGAAGACTCCTACTAGATCACCAACGTCCTCGAGGTAAATAGTTTAAAAAGTCTTTTCTCTACTTTTGAATTACACAAATCAAGATGTGCAGGATAAAGAAAGAAACTAAATCAGGATTTAGCACTGCAAGCTAAGAAGATAGGATCAGATTTAGATTTGTCAGCTGACGAAGATGAAAGAGCATACATGGTAAGAAAGTTAAATAAATTTTTTAAGACTAACAAATTTAATAATATACAGGCCAAAAAGTTTCTTCCAGGAAGAAAAAAAATACGATGCTACAACTACTCTAAAAAGGGACACATCAAAGACAACTGTCTAAAATAGAAAAGCAAAGAAAAAGACAAAGACAAAGGGTTAAGAAAGTTCAAACAACGGAATCTCTAAGCAATGGAATACGTTGAAATCGCACTAATAGCTAACTACCAAGAGGAAAACATTGATGAATAAGGAACTACATCAGAGGACAGTAATGATGAAAGGGGAGCATCCAACATCGAATCTGATACAGGAGGTATGCCTTCTACCTTTTGATCAATTATATAACGATATTAAATTATTATCTAGATCTCTATATAAGTTAAGGTCTAAATATGTAAAATAAAAAAAGCAAAACATGATCTCAAAGTTAAGTTAGCAACAGTATGTCCATTATAACATTGACAAACTTAGGATGAAAATGAAAATTTGAAAAATCAAATAGAATAGTTAAAAAACGAATTAACATGTTCAAATTTTTTGGAGATAGATATTTGATGAATCTAATATTTTCTGTCAATGTCCATTAGATTTCACAAAGTTAGAAAAACTAGCAGCCTATTTGTTGAAAAATTCTATTTTCAAGGAATTATTTTCTAAAATAGTTATTTCTGTTAAAATAATTATTTGGAGAAAAATAAAATTACTTTCTCATCAAAATTTTTCTTTTAATCAGAAAAATAATTTTTAAAAGTACAAAAAATTATCGGCATTTTTTAACAAATATAAATAATTTTTAAATTATTTTTTGAAAATCTGAAGTTTAAATCTTAAAAATTATTTAAGATGCAAAATAATTTCGAAAATTAGCCAAATTTCAAATATGACGAAAAATTATATTCCTAGAAAATTTTTGACTATTCGAGTAGGTAGAATATTGTATTGGGTTCCAAAAACAAATTTAGCCACATAAATTATTTTAATTCACATGGTAGAATTTAATTATTTATTTATTTAGAAAATAAATTACATGTTTTAGTTCTTTTTGGAAAAATTACTTTCATAAGTATTATGTGTAAATTTAATTCTTTTTAAATATTTCTATGATAAATATAAATGTTATCTATTGGTAGGAAAACCTTTGCAATTTTTTGACCTTTCAAAGAATTTTTCAGAAAAAATCAAAATTTAAAATTTAAAATTGTTTCATCGATTAATTTTAAAAAAGTAGATTTTTCAAAAAGTAGTGATCATATTTTTACTATTTAAAAAAAATTATTAAGATTTTTTAAAGTTAAAATTTATTTTAAAATTTATATTTCAGTAAAGAAAATAGTTTTTCTCATGTAAAGGAAATTTATTTTCTCGAGAAAATATTTTATATAGTTAGATTTATTATTTGACACTTTGGCAAAAATTTAAAAAAATTTCTGACCAATAAATAATTTTTTATAAATTTTCTTATGAAAAATAAAATTTAAAATTTTTTGGAGATAGATATTTGAGAAATCAAATTTTTTCGGTCAATGTCCATTAGATTTCACAAAGTTAAGAAAAACTAGCAGCCCATTTTGTTGAAAAATTCTATTTTCAAAAAATTATTTTCTAAAATAGGTATTTCTATTAAAATAATTATTTGGAGAAAAATAAAATTACATTTTTCATGAAAATTTTCCTTTTAATCAGAAAATAAATTTTTAAAAGTAAAAAAAATTATCAGCAATTTTTAATAAATATAAATGATTTTTAAATTATTTTTTGAAAATATGAAGTTTAAATCTGATGAATGATTTAAGTTGTAAAATAATTTTGAAAATTAGACAAATTTCATATATGATCAAAAATTATATTCCTATAAAATTTTTGACTATTGAGTAGGTAGAATATTGTATTGGGTTCCAAAAACAAATTTTTCTTTAAAGTTAAAAAAAATTTCTCGAGAAATTTTTTTATATAGTTAGATTTATTATTTTACACTTCGGTAAAACTTTAAAAAATTTAGTGACCAATAAATAATTTTTTATAAATTTTCTTTTGAAAAATAAAATTTAAAATTTAAATTTTTTTTGGAAATAGATATTTGAGGAATCAAATTTTTTGGAAATAGATATTTCACAAAATTAGAAAAACTAGTCGCCTATTTTGTTGAAAATTTTTATTTTTAATGAATTATTTTCAAAAATAGTTATTTCTGTTAAAATAATTATTTGGAGAATAATAAAATTACTTTACTTATGAAAATTTTTCTTTTAATCAGAAAAATAATTTTTAATACTGAGAAATATTATCGGCATTTTTCAACAAATATAAATGATTTTTAAATTAGTTTTTGAAAATCTGAAGTTTAAATCTTAACAATGATTTAAGTTGCAAAATAATTTCGAAAATTAGACAAATTTCAAATACGATGAAAAATTATATTCCTTTAAAATTTTTGACTAATCGAGTAGGTAGAATATTGTATTGGGTCCAAAAATAAATGTATCCACATAAATTATTTTAATTCACATGCTATAATTTAATTATTTACTTTTTTAGAAAACAAATTACATGATCTAGTTCTTTTTGAAAAAATTACTTTTGTAAGTATTCTGTCTAAATTTAATTTTTTTAAAATTTTTCTATGATAAATATAATTGTTATCTATTGGTAGGAAAACTTTTTCAAGTTTTTGACCTTTCAATGAATTCTTTTGAAAAAATCAAATTTTTAAATTTAAAAATGTTTCATAGATTAATTTTAAAAAACTGGATTTTTCAAAAAATAGTCATCGTATTTTACTATTCAAAAAGATTACAAAATTTTTTAAATTTAAAATTTATTTTAAATTTATATTTCATTAAAGAAAATATTTTTCACAGGTAAAGGAAATTTATTTTCTCAAGAAAATTTTTTATATAGTAAGATTTACTATTTGACACTTTGGTAAAAATTTAAAAAATTTTGTGACCGATAAATAATTTTTTATAAATTTAATTTTTAAAAATAAATTTAAAATTTAGAATTTTTTAGGGATAGATATTTGATGAATCTAACATTTTCGATGATTGTCCATTAGATTTCACAAAGCTAGAAAAAGTAGTAGCCTATTTTATAGAAGAATTCTATTTTCATTGAATTGTTTTCTAAAATAGCTATTTCTGTTAAAATAATTATTTGGTTAATAATAAAATTACTTTACTCATGAAAATTTTTCTTTTAATCAGAAAAATAATTTTTTAATAGTGAAAAAAATTATCGGCATTTTTCAACAAATATAAATGATTTTAAAATTATTTTTTGAAAATCTGAAGTTTAAATCTGATGAATGATTTAAGTTGTAAAATAATTTTGAAAATTAGACAAATTTCATATATGATGAAAAATTATATTCCTATAATTTGACTATTTGAGTAGGTAGAATATTGTATTGGATTCCAAAAACAAATTTAGCCACATAAATTATTTTAATTCACATGCAAGAATTTAATTATTTATTTTCTAGAAAATAAATTACATGTTTTAGTTTTTTTCTGGAAAAATTACTTTCGTAAGTATTCTGTCTAAATTTAATTGTTTTTAAATTTTTTTTGTGATAAATATAATTGTTATCTATTGGTAGGAAAACATTTGAAATTTTTTGACCTTTCAATAATTTTTTAGAAAATATCAAAATTTGAAATTTAAAAATATTTCATAGATTAATTTTAAAAAAGTGGATTTTTAAAGAAGTAGTCGTTGTATTTTTACAAAACAAAAAAAATATCAAAATTTATTAAATTTTAAATTTACTTTAAAATTTATATTTCGGTAAAAAAAATATTTCTAACACAAAGGAAATTTATTTTCTCCAGAAAATTTTTTATATAGTTAGATTTATTATTTGACACTTTGGTAAAAATTTAAAAAACTTTGTGACAAATAAATAATTTTTTAGAAATTTTCTTTTGAAAAATCTAATTTTTTTCAGTGAATGTCCATTAGATTTCACAAAGATAGAAAAGCTAGCAGTCTATATTGTTGAAAAATTCTATTTTCGTGGAATTATTTTCTAAAATAACTATTTTTGTTAAAATAATTATTAAGAGAAAAATAAATTACATTTCTCATTAATTTTTTTTAATTAGAAAAATTATTTTTAATAGTTAAAAAAATTATCGGTATTTTTGAATAAATATAAACGATTTTTAAATTATTTATTGAAACTCCTATTTTTAAATCATAAAAATTATTTAGGTTGTAATATAATTTTTAAAATTAGCCAAATTTCAACTATGACAAAAATTATATTCTTAGAAAATTTTTGAGTATTCGAGATGGTAGAATATTGTATTAGGTTCCAAAAATACATTTAGCCACATACAACATTTTAATTCACATGCTAGAATTTAATGATTTATTTTTTTAGAAAATAAATTACATATTTTAGTTCACATCTCAGAATTTAATTATTTATTTTTTTAATAAAATAATTATTTTAATTCACATGTTAGAATTTAATTATTTATTTTTTAAAAAAATAAAATTACATGTTTTAGTTCTTTTTGGAAAAAATTATTTTCATAAGTATTCTGTCTAACTTTATTTTTTATAATTATTTTGCGATAAATATAAATGTTTTCTATTGGTAGGAAAACTTATGGAATTTTTTGACGTTTCAATGAATTTTTTAGAAAACATCACAATGTAAGATTTAAAAATGTTTCATAGGTTAATTTTAAAAAAGTGGTTTTTTCAAAAAGTAGTCATTCTATTTTTGCTATACAAAAAAAATATCAAGATGTTTTAAAGTTAAAATTTATTTTAAAATTTATATTTCGGTAAAGAAAATAAATTTGTTCATGTAATCGAAATTTATATTCTAGAGAAATATTTTTATATAGTCAGATTTATTATTTGACACTTTGGAAAAAATTTAAAAAATTTTGTGACTAACAAATAATTTTTAAAAATTTTCTATTGAAAAATAAAATTTTCAATTTTAAACTTTTATGGAGATAGATATTTGATGAATCTAATATTTTCTGTGAATATCATTAGATTTCACAAAATTAGAAAAACTAACAGCCTATTTTGTTGAAAAATTCTATTGTCATGGAATTATTTACTAAAATATCTATTTCAGTTAAAATAAATATTTGGAGAAAAATAAAATTACTTTTCTCAAGAAAATTTTTCTTTTATTCAGGAATATAATTTTTAGTAGCGAAAACAATTATCAACAGTTTTCAACAAATATAAATAATTTTAAAATTATTTTTTGAGAATATGAAGTTTAAATCTTAAAAATTATATACGTTGTAAAATAATTTCGAAAATTAGCCAAATTTCAAATATGACGAAAAATTATATTCCTAAACAATTTTGACTATTCTATTAGGTAGAATATTGTATTCGGTTCCAAAAACAAATTTAGCCACATAAAATATTTTAATTCACATGCTAGAATTTAATGATTAATTTTTTTAGAAAATAAATTATATGATTTAGTTCGTTTTGAAAAAATTACTTTCGTAAGTATTCTATCTATATTTAATTCTTTTCAATTTTTCTATGATAAATATAAATGTTATCTATTGGTTGGAAAACTTTAGGAATTTTTTGACCTTTCAATGAATTTTTTAGAAAAAAACAAAATTTGAAATTTAAAAATGTTTCATAGATTAATTTTCAAAAAGTAGATTTTTCAAAAAGTAGTCATCCTATTTTTACTATTCAAAAAAATTATCAAGATCTTTTAAAGTTATGATTTATTTTAAAATTTATATTTCGGTAAAGAAATAATCTTTCTCATATAAAGGAAATTTATTTTCCCTAGAATATTTTTTATATAGTTAGATTTATAATTTCACACTGGTAAAAATTTAAAAAATTTTCTGACCAATAAATAATTTTTTAAAATTTTCTTTTGAAAATAAAATTTCAATTTAAAATTTTCTGGAGATAGATATTTGCATTTGGTTTGCATTTTCCAGTCTGTTTTCCATTTTCATTTTATGTAGAAAATGCAGTTTTCTGGAAAACATTTTTGGTTTGCATTTTCCAGCTTTGTTTTCCAGAAAAAAAAACATAGCATTTTCTGGAAAACTAGAGAATGAAAAAAAGTCATTTTCCAGAAAATTAGAAAATGCGATTTTTTGGAAAATGAAAATGGAAAATGACACAAACCAAACGCCCTGACATTTTGTTGAAAATTTTTATTTTCAAGGATTATTTCCTAAAATAGCTATTTCTGTTAAAATAATTAATTGGAGAAAAATAAAACTACTTTTCACATGAAAATTTTTCTTTTAATCAGAAAAGTAATTTTTGATAGTGAAAAAAATCATCGACATTATTCAACAAATATAAAAGATTTTTACATTATTTTTTGAAAATCTAAAGTTAAAATCTTAAAAATTATTTAAGTTGCAAAATAATTTCGAAAATTATCCAAATTTCAAATATGACAAAAATTATATGCCTAGAAAAGTTTTGACTATTCGAGTTGCTAGAATATTGGTTTGGGCTCCTAAAACAAATTTAGCTAGATAAATTATTTTAATTCACATGTTAGAATTTAATTATTTATTTTTTTTAGTAAATAAAATTATAAGTTTTAGTTCTTTTTGAAAAATTACTTTCGTAAGTATTCTGTCTAACATTATTTTTTAAAAATTTTTTGGTGATAAATATATATATTTTCTATTGGTAGGAAACTTTTAGAATATTTTTACCTTCCAAAGAAATTTGTAGATAAAAACAAAATTTGAAATTTAAAAATGTTTCATAGATTAATTTAAAAAAAAGGATTTTTCAAAATGTAATCATCCTATTTTTGCTATTCAAAAAAATTATCAAGATTTTTTAAAGTTAAAATTTATTTTAAAATTTATATTACGGTAAAGAAAATAATGTTTTTCATGTAATGGAAATTTATTTCCTCGAGAAATTTTTTTTATATAGTTAGATTTATTATTTGACACTTTGGTAAAAATTTAAAAAAAATTGTGACTAATAAATAAATTTTTATAAATTTTCTTTTGAAAAATAAAAATTTCAATTTAAAACTTTTTTGGTGATAGATATTTGATGAATCTAATATTATCGGTGAATATCCATTATATTTCACAAAGTTAGAAAAAGGAACAGCCTACTTTGTTGAAGAATTCTATTGTCAAGGAATTATTTTCTAAAATAACTATTTCTTTTAAAATAAATATTTGGAGAAAAATATAATTACTTATCTCATGTAAAATTTTCTTTTATTCAGGAAAATATTTTTTAATAGTGAAAACAATTATAGGCATTTTTCAAAAAATACAAATGATTTTAAAATTATTTTTTGAAAATCTGAAGCTTAAATCTTAAAAATTATTTAAGTTGTAAAATAATTTCGAAAATTAGCCAAATTTCAAATATGACGAAAAATTATATTCCTAGAAATTTTTTGACTAATCGATTAGGTAGAAAATTTGTATTGGGTTCCAAAAACAAATTTAGCCACATAAAATATTTTAATTAACATGCTAGAATTTAATGATTTATTTTTTAAAAAAAATAAATTATTTGTTTTAGTTCTTTTTGAAAATATTACTTTCGTAAGTATTCTCTTTAAATTTAATTATTTTTAAATTTCTATGTGATAAATATAAATGTTATCTATTGGTAGGAACACTTTTCGAATTTTTTGACCTTTCAATGAATTTTTTAGAATAATCAAAATTTGAAATTTAAAAATTTTCAAAGATTAAATTTAAAAAAGTAGTTTTTCAAAAAATAATCATCGTATTTTTACTATTCAAAAAAATTATTAAAATTTTTTTAAGTTAAAATTTATTTTAAAACTTATATTTTTATAAGGAAAATAATTTTCCTCATGTAAAAAAAATTATTTTCTCGAGAAAATTTTTTATATTGTTAGATTTATTATTTGACACTTTTGTAAAAATTTTAAAAATGTTGTGACCAAGAAATATTTTTTTAGAAATTTTCTTTTAAAAAATAAAATTTTTATTTAAAAATTTTTTGGAGATAGATATTTATGGAATCTAATTTTTTCGGTGAATGTCGATTAGATTTCACAAAGTTAGAAAAATTAGCTTCCTATTTGTTAAAAGTTTTTATTTTCAAGGAATTATTTTCTAAAATAGTTATTTCTATTAAAATAATTATTTGGAGAAATATAAAACTACTGTTCTCATGAAAATTTTTCTTTTAATCAGAAAAGTAACTTTTTAATAGTGAAAAAAATTATAGGCTTTATTCAACAAATATAAATGGTTTTTAAATTATTTTTTGAAAATATGATGTTTAAATCTTAAAAATTATTTATGATGCAAATTAATTTCGAAAATTAGTCAAATTTCAAATATGACGAAAATTTATATTCTTAAAATTTTTTTGACTATTCGAGTTGATAGAATATTGTATTGGGTTCCAAAAACAAATTTAGCTACATAAATTATTTTAATTCACATGCTAGAATTTAATTAATAATTTTTTAAAAAAATAAGTTACATGTTTTAAATCTTTTTGAAAAAATTACTTTCGTAAGTCGAAATTTAATTTTTTTTAAAAATTTTTCTGTGATAAGTATACAACTTTTCTATTGGTAGGAAAACTTTTGGAATTTTTTTGACCTTTTAATGAATTTTTTAGAAAAAATCAAAATTTAAAATTTAAAAATATTTCATAGAATAATTTTAAAAAAGTGAATTTTTCAGAAAGTAGGCATCGTATGTTTTACTATTCAAATAAAAAAATTTATTTTGAAATTTATATTTTGGTAAAGAAAATAAGTTTTCTCATGTAAAGAAAATTTATTTTCTCGGGGAATTGTTATATATATTTAGATTTATTATTTGACACTTTGGTAAAAATTTAAAAAAATTTGCGGCCAATAAATAATTTTTTATAAATTTTCTTTTGAAAAATAAAATTTTCAATGTAGAATTTTTTGGAGATAGATATTTGATGAATCTAATTTTTTCAGTGAATATCCATTAGATTTCACAATGTTACAAAAACTAACAACCTTTTTTTGTTGAAAAATTGTAATTTTAAGGAATTATTTTTTAAAATAACTATTTCTGTTAAAATAATTATTTGGAGAAAAATAAAATTACTTTTCTCATGATTTTTTTAATCAGAAAAATAATTTTTAATAGTCAACAAAATTATCGACATTTTTCAACAAATATAAATGATTTTTAAATTATTTTTTAAAAATATGAAGTTTAAATCTTAAAAATTATTTAAGTTGTAAAATAATTTTGAAAACTTATAGAATCTTAAATCAATGTTGTACTACCCCATGAAATTTTTTCAGATTAGTTTTTAAATTTTTCCCCATTGTTTTATATAATCAAAGTGAGAGAAATTATATGGGTTATGTTAACAGGAATGTTTATTTTTTAAATTTCATATTTATTTCTATGCTTAATTGCAAAATTTATATTTTAGTTGTAACAAGTTTTTTATTGTTTGTTAATTTAACTTATCTCGGGTTGATACATATTAAAAAGGAAGAGATTGTAAGTTACCCGAGTTGATTTTGATATAATTAACTGAGTCAAGTTAAGTCCTGTTTGTTTTTTATGTTAGTGTCTAAGTGTGCACGAACTTAGGAAAACAAAAAGTCGAGTAGAATATCAATACTAAGTGAGAAGAATGGCAGGGAAATGAAGTCGACGAACTCAGAACTCAGTGCATTCAAGTGACTAGGAGCTGCGGAAGAATATACCAGTGAAGCGAGAAGGACGCGCGTGACGTCTGAGAGATGAGAAACAAGTGAGGAAGCCTACACAAGGAGAAGGTCGGAGTTTGATTCGGGTGAGCTCAACTCTATACGACTGGAGCATCACCCAAGCAAGCGGGATCTAAAATGGTCAACTTGGGAGCTGACCTTGAAAACTCGTGGCGCCTCGGTTATCTAGAATTGCTTTTGCCACGAATAGGAACTAAAACACCTTAGTTGTGACTAAGGGTGCCTTGGCCAAGGCTCCTTAGATCGTAACTGAGGCACCTCGAGTAAATAGTAACTATTAAAGAGACATTGTTGCGTGGATAAAATCTTATCCAACTGAGATGCCCTGAATGTCACATCAGTAAATAGTCACTTTAACCAGCAGATTATAAATAACTCTCTAGAGTTAGGAGTTTAGAATAAAAAACTTGTACTCATTTTTTATATTCTATTGTAAGTTGTCAAAGTTTGTAAAAGATTACTCTGCCTTCAACGAATGAGTCCCTTCTAGTTGAGTTTCAACTGTCTTGGATTAGCAACCTCCCCGATTGCAAATCAAGTAAATTATTTGAGTCTCTTATTTCTTTTTTATGTTGTTATTTAATTAATTAATCGTTTTGCTCTGGCTAAGTAAAAGCAAGTGAAGTGCTTATTTGTTTTTCAAGATTATTCACCCTCCTCTAGTCTGACCTACACGAACTTATAGCAATGGCCGCCACTCGCTGCCTCACTGACCACCTCTTGAGCAACCGACGCTCATGGTCTCCTTGCCACTTACTCCCTCCATTAGTGGCCCTCTTGTCGGCTATAGAAAAAGATCACGTTGCACTGCAGAGAGGAAATGAGAGATGTTGCAGGGAGTGTTAGTGTAGGTTAACAAAAAAAGTCAAACAACGCTAAAATTTAGGACTCGGGCGATGAAATTTCAGGTGCATTAAAAAAAATCTTTTAACCACGAGCAAAAAGTGCGTTGTTAAAAATTTATTTTTACAAACATACTTTTAATGATGCACAAAAGTCCTATTAATACTTAATTTTAACAGTGTACATTTTGTGTCAAAAGTATATTTGATAGCGTATTATTATTGTACATTGTTATTTGTAAAAATATAATAATATCCACAACACACTTAATTATGCGCGCTATAAAAACTATTATTAACAGTACGTCCTAACCATTCGCTATTGGTGACGCATTGTGGATGACCATATTTGTTGTAATGTATGTAGTGTACAGAACATGAACATCAATAGTGATGCAGGAGGACTGCTCAAAAGTCTACTCTCTAGAACCGTAACCCTAACTTGCTCAAAAGTCTCCCTTTAAATAGAGTAGAGGACTGCTTCTTAAGCAATCCAGCCCGACTTCGACTGGTCCTAGCCAATCCCGTTAGCCAACGACTAGCCTAACGGCTAGTTTTCAAACTTGATCAGTCGACTGGTCCAAGACCAATCGACTGATCTTTCTGTGAGGTTTGGCAGTTGAGCGCCCCAACCGCAGTCGACTGCCCCGAGTACATTTCCACTCACACTCCCTCCAAAGACCACCCTTCGCGTATGCCTTAAAGTCCACTCTCTTGGCTTGCCCCTTGAATTTCTCTTCCTCGGTTGTCGTCCCTCAGATGTGTTGGTGCAATTTGCACTAATAGTTAAACCTGAGTTTTGATGAATGACAAATAGGTTAAAGTTAGACTTGCTTTTGGTTTTGACCTCTTTACTAAGTGTGCAGGGTTGAAAAACTTAGGACCTGACACCAGGCTGAAGTCCAGGGTGGTTGAGTCCTGGCGGGAAGTCCAGGGTGGTTGAGTCCTGGCGAGAAGTCCAGTTGGGTTCACGGGGCTTGACAACTGGCTGAAGCCCAAGTTGGTTGAAACTTGGCAAAAAGACCAGGGTGGTTGAGCCCTGGCAGGAAGACCTGGTGGGTTAAGAAGTTGAATAGAGCTGCACGAGGTAAGTGAGTAAGTCACTGGAGGAGCGAACCAGTGAGGACGGGTCCTATTTTAGGACTGTAGGCGCGGTCCAACTTAGGCCCATTTTGGTGACCTCGGTTGAGTCCTGGTTAGATCCTTATCCAGGTTTAGACGGGGTCTAATTAACTCTAAATGCATTAACTCTATTTTACAGAATTTATTTAATTAGATTCTAAATGCATTAACTCTATTTTACAGAATTTATTTAATTAGATTTTGTAGTTGAATTTTATAAAATTATTCCTTATCTAAAGCCTTGGTGGAGGATAAATTATCATTTAAATTATTCGTATTTCCTTCTTTTTAGAGAATAAAATTATTCCTACTAATGCTTAAAATTCTCACGTAAAGCTTAGCTGGAAGGATAAAATCTCCTTTTAAATTATTAATAAAATTGTAAGAGGATAAAACCTCTCGGTTAACTTTTCAATATTCTGTATTTATATTTTATTTAAATTATTTTCTTAATTGAAGCAAAGGATAGAAACATTATCTTTTTTTTAAATTATTTTATCTTGTTGATGGATAAAATTTGAGCTGAGAAGATCATGCATCGAGGCACTATAAATAGAAGCAAGCAAGCCCTCTAACAAATAAGAAAATTTGATTCTGGTTCAAGCTTTGGCGCTCTCTTGCTTCCACGCTCCTCTGCTGCGGTTTGTGCTTTGACTCGACGCTGTCCGACCGCTGCTGGAAGATCGCTCCCAACACCCAAGCTGCTTCAGATAAATCTAAGTGTTGGGTAACGAATTTTTTTTCTGCACTTAAATTATTTAAGGGGGAAGTGTAGGGCTGTTACACTTCCGCCCAATCTTGTATTCGAATCACTCTATCGGTAGTTTGTCAATAGAGGTTTTTAGTGGATTGCCCACAGGAAAGGTTCAAGGAACCTGGGCCTTCGAGTAGGAGTCGGCGAAGGCTCCGAACGAAGTAAAACTTCTCGTGTAATTTTTTTTATTTTTCGCTTTCGCATTTCGTTTTAATTTTTCCGCTGCGCACGTTATAAAAAGCATCGTACAATTTTCTATCGACTCTGATTTTATAACGAAGATTTTAAAAGTCACGTGATTCACCCCCCTCTCACGTGCATCGGTCCTACAAGTGGTATCAGAGCCAAGTTCGCTCTGTATCGGTGCAACCACCATAAGAGCCGGGGGAAATCCAATTCTTTTTCGTTTGTTTTTGTGTTTTCGCTGCACGATCTAAATTAGGTATTGTTGCCTAAATTTAGATATTTTATATCGATTTTACTCGAATTTGGGCAACACCATTTCGAGTCATTTTTTGTTCCTTTCTTCTCCTTTTCCTACCACACTACTAATCCAAGACCTAGTCTTGGAACAAGTGTTTTTGTTGTTGTCTATTTCAGATGGCTCAAGGTGAAGGATATAGTACTGCCCGTCCTCCGCTCTTCAATGGGGAAGACTTCCCTTACTGGAAACGAAGAATGGAGGTGTACCTAAAGACTGATATGGATCAATGGTTCGCAGTGTAATCTGGCTACGAACCACCAATGGACGAGGGAAACAATGCACTACTGAAGCATGACAGATGGAACCTAGAAATGAAGAAAAGGGCTCAGATTGAGTTCAAAGCACAGAACACACTCCAATGCAGACTAACCAAAGAGGAATTGAACCGTATCGGCCCAACTGAATCTGCCAAAGAACTTTGGGACAAACTGATTGAACTGCATGAAGGCACCTCAGATGCGAAGGTAACAAAAAGAGATTTGTTATTGAATAAATTATTTAACATAAAAATGCAGGAAGGTGAGTCTGCAAGCCAACTCACGCCCGGATCAAGGACATACTAAATGGACTCCACCTCATTGGGCACAAACAAGAAAATAGAGATATTATAAGGTATGCACTAAATGCCTTTCCTAGAAACTCTTTATGGGCATCCATCATAGATGCTTATAAAATTTCTAGGAATCTTTCCAAAATAAATTTAGATGAACTATTCTGTGAATTAGAACTGCACGAACAAACTAACGCCAAGGCCGAGAAAGGAATTGCTTTGTTTGCAGGTTCTTCAAAAGAAGTCAAGTCGAAAAAGAAAATTCAAGAATCAGAAGAAGAGTCAGACTCAGACTCAGATGACGAGGAACAAATGGTTAACTTAGTAAGAAAAGTCCTCGCCAAAAAGAAAAGCAAATTCTCGAAAAGAGATTTCCAAAAGATAATGAAGCCAACCAGTTATGGAGACAAAAGCAAAATAACCTGCTTCGGTTGCAACAGAAAAGGACACTTCAAACATGAATGTCCCTACAAAACGGAGGACCAATCAAAGAAAAGCAAGAAGAAGAAGGCTCTTCAAGCCACCTGGGACGAGAGTTCGGATGACTCTGACTATGAACCACCAAAGAAGACAAGCTACCTCGCGCTAATGGCAACTGGACCCGGGTTAGACTCGGAGCACGACGAAGATTCCGAATACGAGTCGAGTCAAGAGATCGGACTCTTTTCGGACGACTCGACTAAAGTATATTTAGATTCAGTTAATGAAAAAAATTTTAAGATTATTTCCATTTTAAATAAAAAATTACTTGCATCTGAATCTAGGAATGACCAGCTCCTTAAGGAAAATCAAGACCTTAAGGAGCAATTAATTAATACCAGAACATTAACTGAACAAACTCAAAATCAAAAGACAATTGAGCTTGAAACTGAAAACTCCACTCTAAAGGGCGAAGTCCTAAAACTTAAGGATCTACTAGCAACTTTCACAACCCGATCCAAGAACCTTGACCTCATTCTTGGATCACAAAAGGGCATGTACAATAAATCTGGGATAGGATATAAATCAGGATCAGCCCAAAGATCCTTTATCTCATTTATCCACCCCCACAAAAATCAACGAAAAGCGTGGGTTCCGAAAGCTTACCTAACAAAGCAAGTAGGTCAGAATCAACTTTATGTCCCAAAAAGGGACATCCACTACATTGACCCTAGACACCCAGTCTACAATTTAGGGGGAAGCTCCAAATTAGTTGGCACCTCAAAGTCACCCTTTACCCGTCTGGGTACCTAGGACTAGTTTCAAAAGTTAGTTTGACACTTGACCTACTCAGTACCAGGGTAGGGCGAGCTGATAGTACGTTAGGGAAGCTGATCTAAGGAGTCAGGTAGGGGAAGACGTCCTCTATTTGGTCTTCTTAGCCCAGTGGAACTAGCCGAAGCTACCTCGCCACATCCTAGACTAGTTAGACCAAGGAGTTTCAATAGGTAGGTTAAAAGTACAACTTCCTTAAGCGGTTTTGCCTAGAAAGTGGTTGTTGATCCAATAAGGCTTCGGCCAAAGAAGACCTCTGTGCCTCGCCACGACCTGGAAACCAATTATGGAAGTATACTTTTAAACTGCTTCTTGTCAAACCTGAATCTAACAAAAGGTCAGATTAACTTTTATAAATCAAACTCAAACTTATCTCACACAAATCATAGGATCCCTTTGATTGACAACTTAGATCAAGTGAGATGAATAAGGACAACTAAAATCAAATTTCAAAATTCAAATTAACAAAATCAAATTTCAAAATTCAAATTAACAAAATCAAATTTCAAAATTCAAATTAACAAAATCAAATTTCAAAATTCAAATTAACAAAATCAAATTTCAAAATTCAAATTAACAAAATCAAATTTCAAAATTCAAATTACCAAAATCAAATTTCAAAATTCAAATTAACAAATTCAAAATTCAAAATTTAAACTGACAAAATCAAAGTTCAAAATTCAAATTAACGAATTCAAAATTCAAAATTCAGATTAACAAATTCAAAATTCAAAATTCAAATTAACAAAATCAAAATTAATAAAATTCAAATTAATTCAAAATTCAAATTAAAAAATTTATAAAATTCAAATTCAAAATTCAAAATTAATAAAATTCAAATTCAAAAATTCATAAAATTCAAATTTAAAATTCAAATTAAAAAATTCATAAAATTCAAATTCAAAATTTAAATTCAAAAATTAATAAAATTCAAAATTCAAATTACTCTGGATGATGCATACCTTAAAAGATTTTAACTTAGATTTTAAGAAAGTCAAAACTTTTATAGATAATCTAAGTTCAATTAATCTAACCAAAAACCCAATTCACCACTCTAGGACTAAACATATAGAAATTAAGCACCATTTTGTTAGAGATCATGTTAATAAAGGGGAAATAGAACTTAATCATGTTGAATCCAAATCTAACCTAGCTGACATATTCACTAAACCACTTCCTGAATCCGAATTTAGCAATTTAAGAAGGTTAATAGGAATGTGTGTTGTAGACTAGGATTGACCTAATCACTTTTACTCAACTCACAAATTCTGTTTGACACATAGCTTGAGTTAGAGTTAATTTTTGTACTTTCATTTTTTGTACTCTCTAAAATGTGTATTTTTTAAACTTGATTTTCAAAATTGACTTTGATTTTCACACTTAATTTAAAAAAAAAAATTAATTAACTTTGATTTCAAACTTGACTTTCGAGACTAGTGGACTTAGCCTAAGTTTGACCCCTAGAGATGCATGTTCCTATAGATTTAGAGGCCGCATCTCACAAAGCACATTAGGTATAACATGTTTGTGTATGCTAAAACTTAGAACGGGGTGAGATGCATAGGGTATTGCCTGGACTTCAGAGTGCTTAAACCTGTGCATCGTAGCAAGTCTGGGCGTTAAATACCAACTTCATATTGATCAAGTCAAGTAGTCTTTCTGTAAAGCTAAGCTAGACACTAGTACTTGACTTGACTAACCTAGTGAAAACTACTATCCTATAGATAGTTAGCTAGTAACTACAGTTAGACATTCAAAATGGGCTAAACTTTCTTACTTGGTTCAGGGGGAGCTTGAGTTTATATTTTGTATTCTAACTCTCAAAAATATTTAGTGAAAACTGTTTTAGAAAATATCTTCTTTAATTGAACAAGGATTTAAAAAAAAAATAAAATAAAATAAAAATATCTTGAAATTTTTTTCTCAAATTAATCCTGAAAATATTCTAAATGATCCTTTGAAAAGAAAATTTTGGAAAATCTTCTCTTTTTCATTAATTTGCCTTGAGATATTCTTTATTTTGGAAAAGATTAAGATTTTGAAGGTAGCCTTTTTAATTTTTGAAAATGGTGTTCGAAAAGTCATTTCTAAATTTACACCTAGTCATTTCCTTTAACATTTATGCTCTCAGATTGTTTGTGTTAAATTAAGAATTTAACTTACCCCTCTGAATCAGTTCAGAAACTTAGTATGCTTGTTAAGCATTTTTTCTTCCCCAAATACTTAAAGTATTTTTTACTTGGCTGACATATTACTTGATTGCTTGTTTTATTTCTGATGCTTGCGCACTTATTATTTCTTTGTTTTGATGAATGCCAAAGGGGGAGGGTTTAAGGGTTGAGTTAGAAAATTAAAAATTTCTGATCTTAGAGCATGTCATTTGCATATTATTCTTGGACTCATTGCTTTATCTGGTATTTTCTAACTTTAACCCAGGTTGTCATTGCATCAAAAAGGGGGAGATTGTTGGTGCAATTTGCACTAATAGTTAAACCTGAGTTTTGATGAATGACAAATAGGTTAAAGTTAGACTTGCTTTTGGTTTGACCTCTTTACTAAGTGTGCAGGGTTGAAAGACTTAGGACCTGACACCAGGCTGAAGTCCAGGGTGGTTGAGTCCTGGCGGGAAGTCCAGGGTGGTTGAGTCCTGGCGAGAAGTCCAGTTGGGTTCACGGGGCCTGACAACTGGCTGAAGCCCAAGTTGGTTGAAACTTGGCAAAAAGACCAGGGTGGTTGAGCCCTGGCAGGAAGACCTGGTGGGTTAAGAAGTTGAGTAGAGCTACGCGAGGTAAGTGAGGTAAGTCACTGGAGGAGCGAACCAGTGAGGACGGGTCCTATTTTAGGACTGTAGGCGCGGTCCAACTTAGGCCCATTTTGGTGACCTCGGTTGAGTCCTGGTTAGATCCTTATCCAGGTTTGGACGGGGTCTAATTAACTCTAAATGCATTAACTCTATTTTACAGAATTTATTTAATTAGATTTTGTAGTTGAATTTTATAAAATTATTTCTTATCTAAAGCCTTGGTGGAGGATAAATTATCATTTAAATTATTCGTATTTTCTTCTTTTTAGATAATAAAATTATTCCTACTAATGCTTAAAATTCTCACGTAAAGCTTAGCTGGAAGGATAAAATCTCCTTTTAAATTATTAATAAAATTGTAAGAGGATAAAACCTCTCGGTTAACTTTTCAATATTCTGTATTTATATTTTATTTAAATTATTTTCTTAATTGAAGCAAAGGATAGAAACATTATCTTTTTTTTAAATTATTTTATCTTGTTGATGGATAAAATTTGAGCTGAGAAGATCATGCATCGAGACACTATAAATAGAAGCAAGCAAGCCCTCTAACAAATAAGAAAATTTGATTCTGGTTCAAGCTTTGGCGCTCTCTTGCTTCCACGCTCCTCTGCTGCGGTTTGTGCTTTGACTCGACGTTGTCCGACCGCTGCTGGAAGATCGCTCCCAACACCCAAGCTGCTTTAGATAAATCTAAGTGTTGGGTAACGAATTTTTTTTCTGCACTTAAATTATTTAAGGGGGAAGTGTAGGGCTGTTACACTTCCGCCCAATCTTGTATTCGAATCACTCTATCGGTAGTTTGTCAATTGTCGATAGAGGTTTTTAGTGGATTGCCCATAGGAAAGGTTCAAGGAACCTGGGCCTTCGAGTAGGAGTCGGCGAAGGCTCCGAACGAAGTAAAACTCCTCGTGTAATTTTTTTTATTTTTCGTTTTCGCATTTCGTTTTAATTTTTCCACTGCGCACGTTATAAAAAGCATCGTACAATTTTCTATCGACTCTGATTTTATAACGAAGATTTTAAAAGTCACGTGATTCACCTCCCCTCTCACGTGCATCGGTCCTACAAGATGCGCACACAAGCCCTCGGCTTGCCTTCATGTCATCCTTCACGTATACCCTTGAAGTCTATTTCCTCGGCTTGCCTTTGAAGTCCTCTTCCTCCAACTCTCGTCCCTCGGGTGCGTACTCCATGTGTGATTCACTAAGTCTTGCAAGACTCAAACATACATATCAAACCAACATAACAACCTAACTTAATTATATTGACCCACACACATCAAAACAATGATCCACTTGATCATACTTGGACCGATTATCCCAACAGTTTTAAATTTGTAAACCCTAAAATTTTCTTTTCCTCTCCTCTTTGCAAATCACCGTAGCCCACCTCTATTCGCAATCTTCTTCTTCTCCTCTCTGGGTGGCCACCTTGTTTTCTTCCCGTCCTTGGTCTTCCCTTCGGCCACAAATTGAGAGGCTGATTTCCTTTGGATTGTGCCTTTCCTTGTGATCAACGCCATTGATTGTTGCCATTGATGTGCCCAATCGAGGGTTGACTTCCTTCGTCGTTAGTTGCTAATGTCAGGTGAAGTATTGGGATCAAAGAGGGACCATTAGAGACAAGGGACGTTGGAGTTGAAGTTTTCCATTGGCTGATCTTCCTTGCGATGCCAGACCTCGCTGGATCTGAACGGAGGGGTTCTTGCTAGCGCACCATCTCAGGTATGATCTGGTTGATAAGAGTCTATTGCTAGAAGATTTCTGAGATGGAATGGGAAGATCAGTATGTATGAAATGGGATTGAATTGTAGAATTTGGTCTTATTCTGTTTGGGTTAGGTGTTTAGCTAGGATATGATGCATGAATAGTTTAAGTAACAATGATAGCCATGATATGGTTACTCCAATGAAGGGGACAACCGCTTTGCTCAAGTTTTCGCACTGTGGCTGTCGCAACCTCTTCTACACCATTGCCCTCGGGGCTATGGTGCAACGGTAGGACGACTAATCGCTATCTCAGACATCCCCGGTTCGATCCCCAGCTAAGGCGTATTTGCAGGAATTTTTCCTCCAAATGGAGCGCGAACTTTGGGACGATGGGCTTCTAAATCGTTTACCGCGAGCGCTTCCAGATTTATCTTAACGGCCAATAGAAAATTTTTATGAGACCAAACTAATCGTCCAAAATTGAAAAAACCTCGTTAATCATCTCTTCTACATCAAGTGCCTATGCTTATGCATATCAATGGGTTGGAAAGCATAGGCTGCATTGTAATTATGAATGTTGGCCTAGACTGCTCCCTATAGCTCTAATGTGATTTGGAAACCATGTCATGCTGCCCTTATTTTTTTTTTCAAGAAGCGTGATCCACTTGATGTTGTTGCCATGGGCAACCTTTAGATTGGGGATTAGGCTCATAACATGTAAAGAAAACCTAATCCTAGATTATTAGGAAGCAATCAGTTAATTATAATTAATTAAATGACACAGGATTAATTAAGTTTGATTGGGTATTGAATCGGTGTTCAATGATCTCTTGGGTTAGGTTTAGGCTAAACTTAACATGAATTTAATTTTGGTAACTTAGAATAATTACAAACTAATCATTTATAATTAAATGAAAAAGGATAATTAGGATGACCCTAATTAATTAGGATTGCTTATTTAGCTAATTATCATGTATCATAATAGCTAAAATTTCGTCCTTTGATTAAGGACATTGATTTGGTCTGTTGCAGATATTCTAACAGGGGGTTCTTTTCTGATATGAGCATCTCCATTTGAGATGGGTACCTTTGACTTTATCTTTGTTGGTACTGTCATTTTCTATGGATGATTTATTATGGATAGTAATAGGATATACCTTATATTTGTCTTTGATTATCTTCCTTGATACTTGTCGCTTGACCTTTGAGATACTCAAAGTTGATTCTCAATACAATTTCAATGTTTGATACTTTTATTCAGTTAGAGTAGACATATGTGCATAGGAATATTTAAATGTCATATTATACTTGACATTTATTGATACCTTGCATTATTGTATGCCTAGTAGCTTATTTGTACATCATGAATCATGATTTCAGACCTGTGCATGTCATATTGAGGTTTGATTGGTGAGTGTTGTATGTGTTAGGTCATACGTCATCTTTGCATTATTGCATAACTGACGATCCATGACTCCCTTGTGGTTGAGATGTGTCATCAGTCATATCAAGAACTACACACACTGTCACTCATGGGTTACTAGTACTATTAGGAGAGTGTGTGCAGTTGCCTTGTCAAGGCTTCGCTCGGTTGCTCATGGATAGTAGTTTCCGCAGCGTGATAGCAGACAGGGATCCCTCTTTTCGGTGATATAAGAAGATGAGAGCGGTGGGCATGGGCATATTTTAGCTCAAGTCAATAAGAAAATTGAAACACACATGATACACTGCATTTACATAACTTAGGGCATTCGACTTGGCATGCAAAATGGAAAGCTTAAGTCATTCAAAGAACCCTAATTCTCAACCATAATCCAACCCAATAATAAAGACATTGAACAATCTATACATACCCAATATCGCTATCTAACAGTTTTCGATTGGCTTGAAGGGAGATGAAAGGGAAAGGGGCTCCATCTTTCGCACCTCTTACACTGTGATTTTTTCACTGGGAGCAAGGGAGATGGGCCGCGCAGTTTCACTCTACTTGCTGCCTCCTTTGCTGAGCAATGTTCGTTGGGAGTGAAACCCAGAAAGGACGTGGCTGTGATTTGCTTTGCTCGCTGCGGATCTTCGCTGAGCAATGCTCACTACGGAGAGGGGCGTTCTAGTTTATGCGTTGCTCGTTGAACCCTTTCACGCTTCTCTTCGTTGGCTCGCTTTGCTCGCTATAGATTTTCAGCGGGCTGGGAGGAATGACAGGAAGTTTTAGGGCTGGATTTAGGGTAGCGAAATGTTTCGAATGGGAAAAGGAAGAAGGATAAAGCAGTGAAGAAGCAATGTCGGGAGAAAAATCACAATCAAGCTGGGACTTTACCTTGGCTTTGCTCGTCAGCTTAGCTTTTGCTCTTCTCTTCGCCAACCCATCTGGGAGAAAAGCCTAAGGACCTTCAACGACGCTGGGAGGAAGGAGAGGAGTTTTAGGGCTGGATTTAGGGTAGTGCTCTGTTTTGAAGGGAAAAAGCAGAAGGCAAAGCAGTGAATCAACAACTTTAGGAGAGAGAAAGAGCCAAGTTGGCACTTTACACCTCATAGCCACGTCATTCGCTCCTTATTTTTGCTCGTTTTCGCTCTTCGTATCATTTCTTTAAAAAGAGAGCCCCTTATGACTCTATTCATTGGAATCTTAATAAGATTTTTATAAAATATATAGTTTTGACTAAACAATGAAATACGTAAATTTTTTATGAAGACCTCTTTTCCATTCCCTTAAAATATATAATGAAAATATGTTTAATATAAACATAATGTGCCCCAATAAAAATTAAGGCCCTAGGCAGCCTAAAGACGGCCTTGCCTGCACGAAGTTACCGTTGTTCTGTTACTCTCAAGACACACCTCCCTTATCTTGTAAATTGTTGAGAAAATAATGCTTCTCAATTCATGATGAAGCCGAATATAATCTTTCAAATTTTAAAGGGACATAATTTTTGATTTAAGATTTTGAATTCTAACTCTGTCGGCGGGCACACGTGCATAATTCTAAAGTCTACGTTTGTTATAAGTGAAACCATAACTAATATGTTTTGACTCCAAATTCCACAGTTTAAATCTTTTTTCAGACATTTTTGTTATTTTTGGTAATTTTTAAGGTATTTAGGATATTTTTAGTATCCCTGATATTTATAGGGAAAGATTTATATTTGATTCGCATCTTATTTTGAGTTAAGATCGTTCAGTTATGTACTTTTCTTTTCGGACAAAAAATTTATTTCCTTTCTTTATAAGATTATTAGAATTAAGATCTCTTTTATTGGATCTTTGTCATAATATATATAAGTGACTTGTATAGTTCTTGAGGGATAATTAAATTTTTTATTGCGGTAAGCTTAATGACAGTGTGTTTTTTTTACATTTTAAAAGGATCCATTATTTATTTTCTCCTCCATTTTTCTTCCTCGGTAGCTACAAAATAATTGCTATCCCACTAGCTTCAGAAAAAAAAGTCTTTGTTACCAGAATATGAACCACGGCCAAGTAAAGCAAGGAGACAATAATAAAACCAAGTAGAGAAGACAAAACAAATTAGTAGATTCGATTGACCTGTTGAAAATATATTGGATTACATAAAATTGTCTACAAGAATGACAAGATCTAGCAGATAGAGCCTCCTTCAACACCTCCAATGATAAAGCCATATTCTACAAGTGCTATAAATTTGAGAAACTACTTCAGTTGCTGATGATCCTCAAGTTGAATCTATACATGCGTCTCTATTCTTCACCAAAAAAAATTTATTGAGAAAATTACACTTCTTATTGGTCACCTTAATGAGCTGAAAATTAAAGAAATCAAGACATGTTTTGTAAGACCAAAAAACAGGGACTTGCATTCTACCCTTGAAGCCATGGGACAAAGTTTTGCAGTTGATCCTGCCCTATATTTGGCACCATACGAGCAGCCAACGTGGCAAACGACCTGGCCAGCTTCAAGGTCCACGTCATTGTACGGGCAGCCAACTCGACAAACATCCTGGCCGGGCCCAGGGTCTTCGCCAGCCGGTCGGACTCAAGGCGGCCGGTTAGAATAAATATAGCGGTTCATCCGGCCGGTCAAACCCGGCCGACCACATTAAGGCTTACACGCCTCGTCTATCCGGGTATTTCCGCCCGGCCACATTAAGGCTTACACGCCTCGTTCATCCGAGTGCATCCACCCGGCAGTCCTTTATGCCCATGCTTGATATCCATCCGGGCGTGCCGTCCCGGTGTCCACTCGGGCACTCTCTCGGAATCACCCTGGGATAAAGACAAAATACACCTGCACCAGCTGCAGATAACAGGCTGTCACCACTCGTGCGAACTGACACTCTCTGACAGGCGCCGCCTGTCAGAGACTTACAGAAACCTGTCTTTGTCCTCACATAAGACAAATAGTATACGACAAAGAAGGTTGGTTACAAATCGACATAATCATACAATATCTTCTGACCCTGTCAGAGAATCCTGACACAGGTCATACTCAAATCGACATAATCATACAATATCTTCTGACCCTGTCAGAGAATCCTGACACAGGTCATACTCAAATCGACATAATCATACAATATCCTCTGACCCTATCAGAGAATCCTGACACAAGTCAGACTTGGTCCTTTTCCCCGGCTATATAAGCCCCTCCCCTCCTCATTATCAGGTACGCGCGCGAAGCCCCTCGTCTACATACTGCATCATTTTTCCTGTTCATCGGAGTACTGACTTGACCGTCGGAGTGCCTTGCCGGGACGTCTCCCGGCTAGGTTGCTAACGGTCATCTTCCTCAGCAGGTCCACCTCCAGCCAGTCGGCCGTGCATCAGGCTACATCCGCTTCCGTTCCGTCGGAGGATACCCCCTACGGCGCTGTCATTCTGTGCGAGGACGTCCCGTCGGCATCCACGTCACTCATCGCTACACCGTCACCCGGTTGCGGCTCCACTACGCTCGGCGACAGGATCAAATTGAACCCAGGGCTGGTCGGAGGGCTTATGAAGAAGAAATGGGTTTTCCATCCCTTATTCGAGGAAGGAATATTCTCCACTATGGATAATTTGGCCCGGGCTTGGAGAAAGAAATTCCCGGCCTCCTGTTTCTTCGGGTAATAAAAGAAATAAAGAACCTCCGGTCGGAGGGGAACTCGGTAAAGGGTAAAGAGAACTATTATGTTACACAATATGCGAATGGCGTTGGGAGAAAGCTGGAAGATAGGAACATGGAAGAAATTACAGAAGTCTGCAATAAAGGGATGGAGAGGATAGCGCAGGCCAGACATATGTTGGTCCCGGAAAAACACAAAGAAGCCGGCCGGGGGCTTGTGTGGCCTGTCAGCCTTTGTAGGAACGGCAATGTGGTAGTTTTCAGGGATGTCGTAGGCTAGTCGGAGGTCGGAGATGGTCTCGTCGTGAAGGGAAGACTCGACAGAGGTATACCACGCAGGGGCAGCCATGGAGCAGAAAGAAGGGGAAGAAAAGGGAGAATCTGACCGTAGGTGGTGGCGGAAAAGATTAACCGACGGAGAAGCACAAGGGCGGCGACACGCGAAGACGGCGGCGAGAAGCGAGAAGCACCGAGGTAGAGAAGAGAACAGTGAAGAGCAAATGAGGGTTTCGGCGAATGTGGAGGCCTATTTATAGCTAGGCCGAAAGAAGGGAGACCGTCCGATGGCGGTCCACATGTACGGAGATCGCCTCATCCATGCCGTTGAGGCGTCCCACGATCAGCCTCGAAAAGACGCGCCGCAGGCGCTGACGTCGCCTGTTGCGGCGACAGGGCGCGTCGTCGTATCGGCCAACCGGAAGCGGCCGCGGGGCGGAAAGAATTACGCGCGTTAATGGCCATTAAAAGCTGGTAATCATGGGGATAAACTGCATCCCGGTCGGCCAACCAGCGTGCGCCACGTGGCCCGGTTCATTAAAGCTGAGGTGATGCCGTTATGGCGCCGGTCGCATCGGGCATATCACATCACCTCATTCGACTTAGAATGTCACGTCTCCATTAATTGACTGACTAGGGTTATCCCGAGAAAATCGTCTTGGGGCGCGTGACAATCCACATTTCTTGCAACTTAAGGCAAACATTCTCCCGCCCAAACGTGTTCAGCATACCTCTCATCGACTAACAACATTCGTCCGGTCGGACGCATTAACAATTTACGAGGACGTGGCGGCCCACGTTCCTCCGATCAAAATCTTCATCCGCCCGGACATCTTCATCATATCAATGGCTAGTCGGGGATGCGTGGCGGCCCACGCTCCCCTATCATGCTTCGTCCAGCCGGACGGCCTCGTTAAAAAAGAAGGGTGCGTGGCGGCCCACGCCCCTCTCGACTAACAACCTTTTTCCGCCCAGACAGGGCAGACATACACAGCACCAGCTGTTGAGCCTCGTGTTAAGCCGGCCAGATATTAAAAGGGCAAAAAACGCTCGGCCGCAGAATGGTTGTACACACTTGTAGTCCAGTCAGTCGGACTGATCGCCTCCTTCGACTAGACTCGAGGGGAAGGCTATTGATCCTGCCCTATATTTGGCACCATACGGGCAGCCAACGTGGCAAACGACCTGGCCAGCTTCAAGGTCCACGTCATTGTACGGGCAGCCAACTCGACAAACATCCTGGCCGGGCCCAGGGTCTTCGCCGGCCGGTCGGACTCAAGGCGGCCGGTTAGAATAAATATAGCGGTTCATCCGGCCGGTCAAACCCGGCCGACCACATTAAGGCTTACACGCCTCGTCTATCCGGGTATTTCCGCCCGGCCACATTAAGGCTTACACGCCTCGTTCATCCGAGTGCATCCGCCCGGCAGTCCTTTATGCCCATGCTTGATATCCATCCGGGCGTGCCGTCCCGGTGTCCACTCGGGCACTCTCTCGGAATCACCCTGGGATAAAGACAAAATACACCTGCACCAGCTGCAGATAACAGGCTGTCACCACTCGTGCGAACTGACACTCTCTGACAGGCGCCGCCTGTCAGAGACTTACAGAAACCTGTCTTTGTCCTCACATAAGACAAATAGTATACGACAAAGAAGGTTGGTTACAAATCGACATAATCATACAATATCTTCTGACCCTGTCAGAGAATCCTGACACAGGCCATACTCAAATCGACATAATCATACAATATCTTCTGACCCTGTCAGAGAATCCTGACACAGGTCATACTCAAATCGACATAATCATACAATATCCTCTGACCTGTCAGAGAATCCTGACACAAGTCAGACTTGGTCCTTTTCCCCGGCTATATAAGCCCCTCCCCTCCTCATTATCAGGTACGCGCGCGAAGCCCCTCGTCTACATACTGCATCATTTTTCCTGTTCATCGGAGTACTGACTTGACCGTCGGAGTGCCTTGCCGGGACGTCTCCCGGCTAGGTTGCTAACGGTCATCTTCCTCAGCAGGTCCACCTCCAGCCAGTCGGCCGTGCATCAGGCTACATCCGCTTCCGTTCCGTCGGAGGATACCCCCTACGGCGCTGTCATTCTGCGCGAGGACGTCCCGTCGGCATCCACGTCACTCATCGCTACACCGTCACCCGGTTGCGGCTCCACTACGCTCGGCGACAGGATCAGCAGTCTTCTGCAACTAATCACCATAACAAACAAACTAAAGATCCATAAAAATAATAGATATGTGTTAGTTGTGTTCGTTCTAAAATTAGGTAAATATAATGAAGGATGTCATATGATTTATGTAGAATAATCAGTGTTGCAGATGTTGGGTGTGATCCAAATAAGAAGCGACTGATTCAAATCCGGCAATCGAATCGACCAGCATTTGTGGTCTGCCAGACGATAAGCCATCAGCTTCCGAACTTGCTCGTCTTCCTTTTGCTTCTTTTGGCAACGATCGTCTTCCGTTATATAAACAGAATCGGGTTCCAGCCCAGGAAACAGAGCCGAGGAGAGGCAAATCGACTGGTTGCTGCCTAAGAAGAGCGTGCACCCTCCCAAATCGCCCACCTCGATCGAGCGTCTCCTCTCGACGTCCACTCGCGACACCTTGATGATTCGCCGATCCGCCAGGCAATCGATGGAACTGAAGAGGAAATCAGTGCGCACGTGCAGGAGTTCGCCGGAGGGAGTTCGGGCCAAGTAGTAGCGGTGGCTCCGGGAGGCCTCTGTCGCAGGCAAGATGAACCTCGGCGTCGGATCAGGAACAGAGAGATCCCACGCCTGCACCTCGCCGTTTCTCGTGGCGGCGTACAGAGTTCCGTCCATGAAGGCGGCGTCGCAGTGCATGATCGCGGCGTCTAGAGTCGTCCACTTCTCGTCTCCGGATCTCGCGAACGAGAGCTTGAATAGGTTTCCGTGGATGAGGACGACGGTGTAGCTTCCCTGGGAAGGGTTGGAGGAGAGAGCCGCCTTGAAGAACTGGGAGCGCAGCTCGCCGGGGTGGACGTACCTGGGGAAGTCGTCCAGCTTGAAGTGAAGGAGCTCGCCGTGGAGGTTGTACACGCACTTGATGTAGTCGGGGTGGCGGGGCAAGTCGACGTGCTCGCCGGTGAGCGGGTTGAGCAGCTGGAGCATGGAGCGGTGGTCGGCGGTGACGAGCCAACCGTGGGCGGAGCCGAGGCAGAGGCGGCGGTGGATGGGCGGGTCGGGGAGGGTCAGCGCGTAGGAGACCTTCTCCAGGTGGTGGTAGAAGTGTGCGACGGAGAGACCGTTATGTCTCCGTTCGCCGGAGAACAGTAACCAGGGGAACTGAGGAGGAAGCTTGAGGCGGGAAGAGGAGCGGAGGGAGCGGACGGCGTCGGACCAGTGGGCGCAAACGAGGTTGCAACGGAGAATTTGGGGAATCGGAAGCTTGCAGAAGACGGAGACGAGGATGTCGATGGGAAGCTGCGACCAAGAAGAGGGATCAGTCGCCATGGCTGTCGATCGGTGAAGCGCCATGGAGGAAGGCTATGAATTTCGGCATTTTATGGGATCGATTATTTCGGACCAGGTCGCCGATGAGAATAAGGAATTCTCTCTATCTTTTTTGTTCTTTTCCTTTTTTATTTTAATTTTTTTGGCATAAAATACTCAATTAATAACTTCTATTTGTTTGAAGAATTATATTAATGAATTCCTTAAGTCAACTAAATTTATGCATATTTTTTTACCAAATTTATTAAGATTTTAAAATCATTAATAACTTTCAGTCAAAAATGTCTAATAAAATTTGATAAAAATATTGCATAACTCTACCCCTATTATATTTCTAATGCTCTCTCTTAAAAATATTTCGAAATTACATTATTATATTCTTTAATAGTCTCTTGAATTCATTTTTTTTATTTTTTTAAAATATTATTTATTTCATGATGAAATAATTTAATTACTTTTGATTCTAGAGGTCATTAATTAAAAGTACAACAATATTATTAATTTGACATGAAAGTAAGATTTTTAACATATTAATGTCTTTTTTTTTCATCAAAAACTATTTTAAAAAATAATTAATTTTTAATTTTTTTTATCATGGTTTAATTTGGTTGAGGTGAGCAAAAATGGTTCAACTTTTTAATAAATATTAAAGTTGGATGCAAGCTCATTTAATAAATTGCAATGTATTATTATTTAAAACATATAGCATGTTGAACTATACTAAATCCAACCTACAAGCAAAAAAAAACAGATTTTTATACTATATTCAATTATTGTAAACTAATTAATTTCAGAATAGATGGTCTATTAATATCATATTTCATTTATCAAATAAATCTATGAAGCATGATGACTCTTAATATACCAACTCAGTATCATCAATAGTTTAATCATCGTAGGTATAACTTATAAGCAATTTTTTTTTATCAGGTATTCAATTTATACCGACTCATCTTTGATTAATTATGTTATCGGGTATTCAGTTTACACCGACTCATATTTGATTAATTATGGGATTGATGGTCCATCCCTAAATTCCGGCCACTAAATAATATTTAAAAAGCGAGATGACTTTTGACGTGACATCATAACATCATAATTATTCAAAGCCCACATGTATGTGCGCTGCTTAAATACTCCTCATCTCTTCTAAATCGTCATAGATGATATGTGGTACTTCTCTCCTCGTATGCTATATGGGTGATATATCTATAGTCCATATTTAACAATATCTAATGTGTATTGTGTATTTGAATCTGTTCTCTTCTTTTGGTTGTCAAGTACAGGAACAAAAGAGGAAGAAGATTGTTTGGATTCACCGTAAAGCTGGATGCATGTTTGAAGTTTATGACCTTCCTTTCAGCCTTAACTGAATCTTCACTTCGACTATGGCATCAATGCTGAACCACTCTCTTTGACATCAACATTTAGTCATACTTCTAATTCACTTTTAAATAAACTTATCTCCATAATTCTCTTGCTTTGTCATTTAGTAAAATAAGATCTAATTCTTCAACTCCTTTTGATAATATACCAATTGTGATGTATATGTTCCATATGAAGAAACAACAAAAGATGAATTCCAATAATATATTTTCTTTTTTGATGAACTTACTCTTTTCTCTATTCATGAGTTTCTCTTCTTAAACCACATTTAGAAGTTCTTCAAACTTTCTGTACAAGTAGTTGCATTTAGTTTTCCACTCTTATTAAAATCTCTTTTGACAGAGTACTCATGTAGTGTCGTCATAAAATTAAACTTGTTCTCCTATACACCCAAATAAATGTAATTGTTAAACACAAACATAGAACCTAGTTAAAACTGCTAGAACTATGCTTCTAGCCTTCTATGTGTGTCTCCCTTCCTAAAAGCTTTCAGGAAGGAGCTATCATAACTGCAGGCATCTAATGAACATGCTTCCTTCATCCTACCTATTCTCATCTTTACCCTTTAGTTACACTCACTGTTTTTTCTCACTAGTTAATAAGACATACTTAGCTCGCTCGTCCATTTGGTCTTCCTTAGATGATATTGAAATAGAAGGTTATCGCTTCCGGGACAATGGTACAACAACAAAGAACTTTTTCAATTTCTTGGGCATATAAGGATTGAGTCTCAATCTTTGGCAAATTAATAGATGAATTTCCATTAATGAGAGGTTGACTTAAGAATGCTGGGCTGATAGTTATCTGTTGCGAGCGCTTCTATCTTTATCCTAGTGGTCAGTAGAAAACTTCAGTTAAGTCAGATCAGTCACCCTAGGATTAGTCGAAATAGAAGTCATAGTAGCTATAATTCAACAATTGAACTCCTTTACATCTTTTGACATGCCACATTCTAGGAACAAGCTTCCTTCAAAACTATCCCTACCTTTGAGAAACCTACAACATGGTTAGACAATCCCTCCATAATTGATATTCTTCCTATAGGCAATGTACAACCTCTACCTTCAATATTAACAACCCCTATCCAAGATCTCAACAACTCCAACAAATAATACTCCAGTGTTACCCTAATCCGTTACAATATGAGAAAAGAGCTAGAACACCAATTGTGAAACTACAAGATTATTAAACCTCAACTTTTATTATTCACCTTATCCCTTCATTTAAAAAGGCTATAACCTATTTATTAGTATATAATAAAAAATTATTTGTATAAGAGTAGAATCTGTCTAGGATAGAATTAGTCTTTTAAATTTGTTATTACTTGTTTATATATATATCTTCTTTTTATATGTAAATCCTAAGTTTTATGAATACAATTCTCTAGTCGTTGTTTATTTTCTTTTTTCTCTTTGCATCGATTTTAGATTATATTTGTATTATTTTCATGGTATCAGAGCATGGTCCTGCCGAACCGAAAAACTTGAATTTAGAAGGATTGCAATACCATCGTCGAGATTTATGATTTTTAAATGTCTGAAGGCTGATCATTATGAGGTTTCTTCAGCATTTTCTATGTCATGGTTGGTTTAAAACTTTATTTGTAGAAGAATTATATTTTCTTAAGTTTTAACCGTTAGATCGCCTTGAAACTTTGGGGGAACGTTCCACGCACCCAAGGCTACATTTTGAACCATGGAAATCGAATTTTGAGTTCTTTAAATTTACCTGACCACTGAAAAATATGAATATTGATTATGTCTTTTCCTTAGAAATCCGATAGTCAATCACAACAATGATTCTTTAAATTTGGAGCATCCAATATGGTAGCAGTAGTTCCTCCAATAGACTTGGAGGGACTCAATCATTCAATGCCATAATTGTAGCTCATGTCGAACAGTTTCAAAAGTTTCTTGCATCTCATCCACATATCATGTTTGCTTCTTCTCATAAAGATTCGCCCTATAATGGTACCTCAGATACACCTTCTATTATCTGGATCCTTGATTTTGGAGCTTCGCATCATATGTCGTCTAATGTTAATTTTTTGTATCTAAAAATTCTTCTTCTTTTGTGTCGGTAATGACAACAGATGGTTCTCCCATGCCATTAGCTGGTGTTGGCTCTATTTCTATATCTAATTTGTCTATGCCTAATATATATCACATTCGTAATCTTACATTGAATCTTGTCTCGGTTGGTCAATTATGTAATTCTGGTTTCTCAGTTTCTTTTACTTCATCTTCTTGTTATGTGTAGGCTCCATGATCTCAGAAGAAGATTGGGATAGGATAAGGGGGACTATATGTATTAGAACAACTAAAAGTTCTAGATGTTGCAGCATCTAGTGTTGATTTGTCTTCCTTTCGGTTAAACTCTCCTTCTTTTGATTTTTTTTGTGGCATTCTCATCTTGAACATGTTTTTTCTTCTCATTTGAAATATTTAGCTTCTAAAGAAAATTTAGGAAAATATTACAAACTCATGATATTTCAGTTTGCTGTGGTTGCAAATTAGCAAAATTCTCTGCTTTACCTTTCTAAAGAAGTATCTTTGTTTCTCACACACCATTTGAATTAATTCATTTTGATGTGTGGGGTCTATCTTCATACACCTGGTGGATCCCGTTATTACGTTTCCTTTATTGATGATTTTACTAGCTATACTTGGGTCTATCTTATGAAACATCATTTTGATTTCCTTTGTATCTATTATATGTTTCGTGCCATGGTAAAATCTCAACATAATGCTGTTATTAAATGTTTTCGATCTGATTTGGGTGGTGAATATACATCTAATCTTTTTTCTGAATTACTTGTCTTAGATGATACACTTCATCAAAGTTCTTGTATTGATACTCTTGAACAAAACGGTGTTGCTGAAAGAAAACATAAAGATATTATTGAAACTACATGTTCTATCTTGTTATCTACATATGTTCCTAGCGAGTTCTGGGGAGAAGTTATTTTTACTGTAGTCTATTCAATCAATAGAATTCCATCATCTATTACATCTGGTTTATCTCCTTTTGAAAAACTATATGGTTATGTTTCTGATTATTCTGTCTTAAGAGTTTTTAGACCCATATGGTTTATCCTTCATCCTTATGTTGAACATAGTAAGCTTAGTTCTCAGTTCGCTCTTTGTGTTTTCCTTAGCTATGGCAAGGGTAAAAAAAGATATCGATGTTAAGATCTAGTTAGTCAAAAACTCTATGTCTCATGTCGGTTATTTTTCTTGAACACATTCCAATCTATTCCATCCCTTCTAACACTCTTAATCTTAGAAAATCTGATCTCATTCGCATTGATCCTTTTTGCACAGACTCTGATGATATGCTATCTCATATTTCCTCACAATTAGACCACCCTAGCATCTCTTCTTCTAATGATGCTATTTGCAGGATTGACACTCATACAGATTCTGGTCATCAGCTTCTTGATGATCCCCCTACTCCTACTACTTTCTATAATGCTCCTGTGATAGCGGATCCTCATCCTCGTTACCCTCAACGATCTTGTAAGTCTACTCAATTGCCTAATTTTGTGTATTCTACTTATTCTAGTTCTTTTTCTTCTTTTTTGGCTTCTATTCACCAATTGTCTAAGCCCTCCTCTTATAGAGAGGCTTCTCTTGACCCTCTTTGGCAGCAGACTATATATGGCGGAAGAACTTTCTGCTTTGTATCAAATAGGTACCTGGGATTTTGTTCCTCTTCCTTTGGGGAAGCTGCGATTAGTTCTCGATGGGTGTATATGATCAAAACTAAATTTGATGGGTTAGTTGACCGGTATAAATGCTCGTTTGGTTGCTAAAGGATTTTCCAACAATATGGTATCGATTATGAGGAAACCTTTGCTTCAGTTTCTAAGCTTGTTACTATCCGTACTCTTATTACAGTTGCATCTATTCGCAGTGGTCTATTTTTTAGATGTATGTTGAAAATATTTTTTTAAATAGAGATCTTCAAGAAATGTTTACGTGATGCCTCTACTGTGGGATAGCTTGGCGGGTTTCCTAAGCAAACATGGGGTCGTCCATGAGAGACCTCTCCATGTCTATGGATTAAAAATTTAATCTGAATAGAGACCTATCTCCCAAACGACCGTCGTCTCGTCATCATATCAATCGATTCGAGTTACAACTTAGTCAAACTCAAAGATCGAGCCTTGTAACTCGCCTAACCGATTGACCGCGGAAAAGACGATGAGCGAATCATCGATTTTTGTGTTTATCTTCGGGGTCCATGACATAATTAATTATCATATAATTAATTGACGAACAATTAACGAACAATGATAACTAATTAAACACCACACAAAATGATAGAACAAAGGAGCCAAAGAGAGATATACCTCGTCTTTTACCTTGCAGTCTTCTATCGTATGACCCTCTCCTCTTGGATGTCGTGTGGAAGACGATCTCCCAAGACCCAGAGTCACCAAGAGTTGCCAATATCACCGTCTTCTACCCTCTTCCACGCGCCAACAAAAACCCTAGCACCTAGGGTTTTTCCCGCCGGCCACCTCCTCCACCTCCACTTGCGCCGCCGGCCACACCAAGCCCAAGGATCACCGGCCATAAGAGAGCTGAGGTGAGGATGATTAGGAAGATGAAGAAGAAGGAAGAAGAAGAAAGAAGAAGCTTCTTCTTCCTCCCAAAACCTGCCGAAACCCTAGCCTTGCTTCTCAATCCCGCCAGCGCCGTGTGCTTCCAAAACACCACAAGGTCTTTGACCACCACCCTCTGCTCTGTTGCACACAACCAGAAGGAAGAAGAGAGGGAAGAAGATGAAGAAGAATCCGAAGAAGAAGGGTACAAAACCATATCTTTTATGGGGCTCCTACTTCTTGTCGTCGGCGCTGGAAAACCTCAAGGTTTTGGTCCCCGCCGGTGAGTTCTCCCCTTCTTCTCTTGTGTGCCGATCTCCTCAATGTATTCCCCTCCCTGTTGAAGCCCTACGCCCAAAGGAAAAGAAGAGAGAACCTCTCTTCTTCCTTCCTTTGCACCGACACAAGGTTAGCCCTAGGAGAGAGAGAGAGAGAGGGGAAGAGAAAATAATGAGAGGGTTTTGGGTTTCTTGGAAGAATTGGATTAGCCTTGTTTCATGACTCCCCTATAGGGCTACGATTGGGACCATGAGGAGGAGTTGGGTCTTGGCCCACTAATGGATCCAAATTCGATCCATTAATGAAGATCCTGTTGAGGCAATCAACCCAAGAATGATCGGGAAGATCATAGTTTTGATGTGTGTGTGCCAATAAGTTTAAGGTTAGGGTGTTGTGTTGTATTTGATATGTGTGATTGAGTTTGCAGGACTTGGCGAATCACACATGGAGAACATATCCGAGGGACGAGATTCGAGGGAAGTGGACTCCAAGGGCAAGCCGGAAAGTGGACTTCAAGGGCACACGTGAAGGGTGGCATGAGGCAAACCAAGGGAAGACTTGTGTGCGTATCCGAGGGACGATAGTCGAAGGAAGAAGACTTCAAGGGGCAAGCCAAGGGAGCAGACCTGAAGGCACACGTGAAGGAGAGTGTTCGGAGTGGCTGTAAGTGAGTGGAGAGGTTGGGCAGTCGACTAGCCAAAGGAAAGTCGACTGCGAAAACTCACAGAAAGTTTTCAGCCTCGGACTAGTCAACTGCCCCAGGGGCAGTCGACTGGTCATCCCCGAAAACTAGCCATTGGCTAGCCGTTGGATAGTCATTAATGCTAGGTCAGTCGATTGCCCCAGGGGGGGGCAGTCGACTGGTGCGGGCTGGACAACTTACGAAGTTATCTTGTTCTCTTATAAAAAGGGGACTTTTTGGCACGACTTGGGTATGATTTTTTTCTGTAACGAAGTATTGTTCATGCTCCGTGTGATCAGATCTTCCTCTCGCTCTTCATCGTAACTTGTAAAGTGGAACAAGACGTTCTTTGTAAAGGTTTCTCCACCTTGAAGGAGGGTTTCATAGTGGAGAGTGTGCAATCGCGTGGATCCTTGGATTAGTCGCCCGTTCGGGTGGATACCAAGTATAAATACTCTGAGTTAGCATTGCTTTCTTGTGTTCATATATTCTTTTGTATTGCGCTAACATCTTTGTAGATAATTCAACGAAAAAGTGCTATTCACCCTCCCTCTAGCAACGCACGCGATCTAACAATTGGTATCAGAGCCGGTTCGCTTCGGGAGAACTCACCGTCGATCGGAGTACAAGAAAATGGCGTTCCAAGAGGGTTATAGCACTGCAAGGCCTCCATTCTTCGACGGGAACTATTTCACCTACTGGAAAGGTAGAATGCAATATTACTTGATGAATGATATTGAAAACTGGATAAGTGTTGCAGATGGATTTGATGCACCCGTCGACGAAAGAGGAGAGCCACTGCTTATGAGAACATGGTCGAAGGAAGTTATGAAGAAGACGCAAGACAATGCAAAGGCCACCAACACGCTTCAGTACGGACTCTCAAAGGAACAACTCAACAAGGTGGGGCCGTTCAAGAGCGCCAAAGAATTATGGGAGAAACTCGTTGAACTCAATGAAGGGTCTAACGAGTCAAGAAGGGCAAAGAAGGATCTACTCGTTGCCCTACTCCAATCTCTATCTATGAAGACCAATGAGATGGTTAGCCAATTGCATGGAAGGGTAAAGGAGATTATCAACGAACTGCATGTGATTGGGGAGATAGTAGAAAACCGAGGTCTCGTAAGGTACGCTCTACAATCCTTCCCGAAAATAACATTGTGGGCATCAATGGTTGATGCCTACAAAGTATCAAGGGACTTGTCAATAGTCAAGTTAGATGATTTATTTTGCGAGTTTGAATTACATGAGCAAGTTAATGTTTCTTCCAAAGAGAAAGGTGTAGCTTTCGTTGCAGAAAAGGAGAAGAAAAAGAAGAAGGAGAAGCAGAAGGCGATCTACTCCTCTTCATCCGACTCGGAGGAGTCTAGTGCCTCTATGGATAGCGACCAAGAGACCTTCATGGTAAGAAAAATGCGTAGGGCTTTCAAAAGTTTTTCTAACAAATCTTATGCTAGGAAAGGATCCAAGAGTAAGAGCAAGGCAAAAGACATCATCTGCTACAATTGCCACCAAGAGGGACACATGAAGAATGAGTGTCCCCAACTAAAGAGAAGAGAAGAAAAGAAGGAAGAAAAGAAGAGAGGTGACAAGAAGAGATCAAAGGGAAAGGAGAAGAGTGCCACCAACCTCAAGGCTACTTGGGATGATCCATCATCCTCGGAGGAGGAAGAGGAGCAAGTGTCCCACTTTGCGCTTATGGGAGTGGACCACATGGAGTCATCGGACGATGAGAGAAGCACAAGTAGTGAAGAAGAAAATGGCCCATCATCATCATCCGAGTCCGAGGTGTCGGTAAGTGAGGTATATAGCTTACCCTCTTCTACTTTGGTTAAGATTATTTCTAGTACGAACATGAGTTTAGCTAGAGCTAGGAGAAAAATTAAGGACTTAAAGGATGAAATTGCCATGCTTAGAGTAGAATCTACAAAACTTAAGGAAGATTTGCATGCTTGCTCTACCATGTCACATGATACATGCTTTGAAAATGAAAATCAGGAACTAAGGAAAAATGTAGAAGACCTAACCAAGACACTTAGAAAGTTTCAAGTGGGCTCTTGTAACCTTGACATGATAATAAACAGTCAAAGAGCTGTTTGCAACAAGACCGGGTTAGGATATAGGCCAAAGACTAAGGAGGTAGCCTTTGTCTCACTTATGGGTAGAAATGGTGCATCTAGGAGACAAGGGGTTAAGGGAAACATCAAGAAGGCTTGGGTACCAAAGAAATTTTTAAATGATGCTTGTGGAACAAAAATTTGGGTACCAAAAGAGTGTGTTTTCCATGTTGTATATGTGAAGGTGAAGGAGGCCTCAAACATGTGGATAGTAGGTAGTGGGTGCTCAAGACATATAACCAGACTACCTAAGAGAAGGGACGGTTTCCTTTGGAAATAGTGGGAAACTCAAAATAATTGGTAGGGGCACCATTGAGGTATCTCCTACAATCTCTATCCACAAAGTACTTTTAATTAAAGATATAAAATTTAATTTACTTAGTGTAAGTCAATTGTGTGATGCCGGCTATAGGGTAGAGTTTCTTTCTAAGAAATGTCTAATTAAACAAAATGGATCAGAAAATATCATGCTAGAAGGGTATAGGGAGGCTAACCTTTATTATCTTGATCTTGCTTATGCTTTTAACAATTTGCCTAAGTGTCTCATGTCTAAAGAAGAAGAAGGGTGGTTATGGCACCGAAGACTTGGGCACGTCAACATGAGGAGCATTGCAAGAGTGGCCAAGGAGGAGTTGGTGAAGGGGCTTCCTATGATCAAGTATGAGAAGACCAAAATGTGTGATGCATGCCAAGAGGGTAAGCAATCTAAATCATCACACAAAGGTAAAACACTAACTAGTACTAGTTTGCCTTTAGAGCTTTTGCATATTGATCTCTTTGATTGCCATAACACTCCCTCACTAGTAGGGAGTAAGTATTGTTTAGTTATAGTAGATGATTTTTCTATATTCACTTGGGTTTTCTTCATGAAACATAAGGATGATACCTTAGAAATTTTCATAGGGTTTAGTAAGCGGGTTGAAAATGAGAAATACTTCAAAATCAACCGTATTAGGAGTGACCATGGTGGGGAGTTCCAAAACTCAAGCTTCTCACAATTTTGTGTAGAAAATGGGTATAAGCATGAATTCTCATGCCCAAGGACTCCTCAACAAAATGGGGTAGAAGAGAGGAGAAACAGAGCCCTACAAGAAGCTGCTAGAACTATACTTAATGCATATTCCCTTCCTAGCTATTTTTGGGCTGAAGCGGTAAATACCGCTTGTTACATTCAAAATCGGGTTTTAGTGCATAGGTTCTTAGGTAAAATTCTATTTGAGTTGTGGAATGAGAGAATTCCACAAGTCCACTACTTTAGGGTCTTTGGATGTAAGGTTTATATTCTAAATACCAAGGATGACCTAAGGAAGTTTGAGTCAAAAAGCCGATGAGGGAATTCTAGTTGGTTATTCATCCACTAGTAGGGGCTATAGAGTTTACAACAAAAGGACCAAAATAATTGAGGAGTCTTCAAATGTTGACTTTGATGAATCTACCAACACTTACCCTAGGAAAGCCTCAATTGATAAGGACATAGAGGAATGTCAACCCCTTGCCCAAAGAATCCAAGACTTACATTTAGAGGGCAATGATCAAGAGGGAGGGAGAAGTACCCTAGAGGATGAGGATCATGTAGTCAATGAACCTATAACTTCTAGGCTCTTGAGACATCATCAAGATCATCCTATTGACCAAATAGTGGGTGATGTCACTCAAGGAGTAAGGACTAGGTCATATTTTAGAGACCAAAGTAGTCAAATTGCCTTAATCTCTCAATTAGAACCTAAGTCAATTGATGAGACATTAGGTGATGTAGATTGGGTCCTAGCCATGCAAGAGGAGCTAAATCAATTTGAAAGAAGTAAAGTTTGTGAGTTGGTTCCTAGGCCCAATGACACCATTGTAACCACTAGATGAGTCTTTAGGAACAAGCTAGATGATCAAGGCAAAATTACTAGAAATATGACTAGATTGGTAGCTAGGGGGTTTAACCAAGTTGAGAAACAAGATTATGATGAGACATATGCCCCCGTAGCTAGATTAGAGTCCATTAGAATTCTACTAGCCTATGCCGCTCACATGGGTTTCACACTTCACCAAATGGATGTGAAGTCGACATTCCTTAATGGGGTCATTAAGGAAGAGGTCTATGTAGAATAATCCCCCGGGTTTGAAGACCCCAATTATCCTAGACATGTTTACAAATTGAGAAAAGCCTTGTATGGATTGAAACAAGCTCCCCAGGCTTGGTATGAAAGACTTTCTTCATTCCTAGTGTCTAAGGATTTTAGGAGAGGAACAATTGACCCGGCTTTGTTCCTAAAATCTAAGGATAAGGACATATTTGTTGCCCAAGTATATGTCAATGATATTATCTTTGGGTCAACAAATAGTGACTTTCTACATGAATTCATCAAGTGTATGGAAGATGAATTTGAGATGAGTCTTGTAGGAGAGTTAACTTTCTTTTTAGGACTTCAAGTTAAGCAAACAAATGAAGGGACACATGTATTTCAAACTAAATATGCTAGGGAAATGCTAAAGAAATTTGGCCTAGAAAATGCTAAGGTAGCATCTACCCCTATAGGAACGAATGTGAAAATGGATAGTGATGTTGAAGGGAAAATGATAGACTCAAAGCAATATGGAAGCATGATTGGTAGTCTATTATACCTAACCGCTAGTAGACTCGATATACTTTTTGCGGTAGGTATGTGTGCAAGGTACCAATCATGTGCCAAAGAGTCCCATTTGGTAGTAGTGAAGAGGATTTTAAGGTATGTTAATGGTACCCTCAATGTCGGGCTTTGGTATCCTAGAACCCCAAATGTTGATCTTATTGAATACACCGACTCGGACTATGCGGGGTGTAAGCTAGATAGGAAGAGTACTAGTGGAGGGTGTCAATTCCTTGGGTCTTCTTTAGTTAGTTGGAGTAGTAGGAAACAACCATGTGTTGTCCTATCAACAATGGAAGCCGAATATGTGGCAATGGGTGGTTGTATTTCCCAACTACTTTGGATCATGCACACATTAGAGGATTATGAGTTATATTATTCCAAGGTCAAAGTCTTGTGTGATAATGTAAGTACAATCAATTTGACCAAAAATCCGGTTCACCATTCTAGAACAAAACACATTGAAGTGAAGCATCACTTCATTAGGGACCATGTGGCAAGGGGAGACATTGAACTACACTATATTGAGTCAAAGACAAACCTTGCCAACATTTTTACCAAGCCTCTTCCCGAATCGGAGTTTACATCCTTCAGGAAGGTGTACTTGATCCATTAGGATGATACAATTGGTTCACTTGCGTTTATGACATAGTGTTGAATCATTAAATGTATCAAAATTATTGAAAATAGACCAACCATGGGGAAAGCAAGTGTTTAATTAATGGACACTTTGCCTAAAGATCATGATTGGACATTTTAAACATTTGAAAACCATTTCATGTCTTATATGTTTTGCCATAAGCTTAAAAGATATTGATTGCAAAACTAAGTTGAAATATTGATACAAACTTAATGATTTTCAACAATTTTGAACTTTGGTCAAAAGTCAAGTGTGTTTGAAATTTTTCATGAACTGATATTTTTCCATGATAGAGTATATTTTGTTTTTGTATACCGAACCCCAATCAATTTAGGAAGTGGAAATCATGACATGATTCCGACTAAAAACTTCAACCTGACCCAACGAAATCTAATCCTAAGTAGCATGGGTCTAAGACGTATTCTTTTCTTGGTCTTAGGTCTTGTATTTGTAGAAAACCCTTGTCCTGACTAATCACTAATCTTTTTTTGGCAGAATAAGAGAAACCTTATTGATTAACATACTTGCAAATTTTTTCAATTTTTGGAATTTTTTGGAATTTATTGGAGGTTTCTGAAACTCGGCTCAGAAGCTGAAAAATCAGACTGACAGAGTATCAGTCGACTGCCCCCAGACTGGCACGCCTGATTTCAGCCTACTGAGTTGTTTTTCAGAAATCCAAATTTCTCTCATTTGATGCCATGGGTTGGGTTGCTTGAGGTAATCGTTTTGATGGTGTAAAAGGAGGAGAATTGGTGGTTTAAGTTAGATGTTTAGCTTAAAATGCATGGTTTAAGTTAAAATCTTGGAGTATGATGGGAAATGGATGAAGGCATAGATTAAGGGGGAGGTTACCTCTTAGGTTTTGCTATGTCTTATATTTCTTGCTATTGCTTGTTGGTAAGTTAGGTTTGAAACTTAACTTGGATTATGATTAGAATTGAAAATAGGAGAAGACATGAGTTAAGGGGGAGGTTCCTCTTAGGTTTTGCTATGTCTTATATTTTCAATTGCTATTGTTGTTTACTATTATTGTTGACTGGTATTTTATCCCTAAACTTAAACATATTGCCACACATCAAAAAGGGGGAGATTGTTGAGGCAATCGACCCAAGAATGATCGGGAAGATCATAGTTTTGATGTGTGTGTGCCAATAAGTTTAAGGTTAGGGTGTTGTGTTGTATTTGATATGTGTGATTGAGTTTGCAGGACTTGGAGAATCACACATGGAGAACATATCCGAGGGACGAGAGCCGAGGGAGGTAGACTCCAAGGGCAAGCCGGGAAGTGGACTTGAAGGGCACACGTGAAGGGTGGCATGGAGGCAAGCCAAGGGAAGGCTTGTGTATGCATTCGAGGGGCGATAGCCAGAGGAAGAAGACTTCAAGGGGCAAGCCAAGGGAGCAGATCTGAAGGCACACGTGAAGGAGAGTGTTCGGAGTGGCTGTAAGTGAGTGGAGAGACTGGGCAGTCGACTGGACAAAGGGCAGTCGACTGCGAAAACTCACAGAAAGTTTTCAGCCTCAGACCAGTCGACTGCCCCAGGGGCAGTTGGCTGGTCATCATCGAAAACTAGCCATTAATGCTAGGCCAATCGACTGCCCCAGTGGCAGTCGACTGGTGCGGGATGGACAGCTTGCGAAGTTGTCCTGTTCTCTTATAAAAAAGGGACTTTTTGGCACGACTTGGGTACGATTTTTTCGGTAACGAAGTGTTGTTCGTGCCCCATGTGATCAGATCTTCCTCTCGCTCTCTTCATCGCAACTTGTAAAAAGGAAGAAGACGTTCTTTGTAAAGGGTTCTCCACCTTGAATGAGGGTTTCATAGTGGAGAGTGTGCAACCGCGTGGATCCTTGGATTAGTCACCCGTTCGGGTGGATACCAAGTAAAAATACTCTGAGTTAGCATTGCTTTCTTGTTTTCATATATTCTTTTGTATTCCGCTAACATCTTTGTAGAGAATTCGACGAAAAAGTGCTATTCACCCCCCCTCTAGCAACGCACGCGATCTAACAAATCCATTCCACTAAAGGATCCCCATTGAACTTCCTCACCAACTCCCATATTTTCATATGGGCTCCACCTATTATGATCGCATCCATCTCCCCGTGTTTAAGATATCGAATGCCCGTCGATTAATTTAAATTACTGACAATTTTAATTAATCAACCTCTAACTCCTTGACTAGTACCACTCATCCTTATCATCATGTTGGACCATATTCCACTTGCAAGATTTAACATGATGAACCTTATGAGCTCATCAAGGGGGCATCATCATCTCGACTCACCAGGACATGGATTTCGTCAATAATCAATGACACAACGAGTAAATAATATTATTTCCCAATTTACCGAGTCCATTGATTTTGCAGAATAAATCTCGCCCATTGGTAAATCAAAGAAACAATAATTAAGTTCATGTTTCCGTTATTATTTTGAGATTTAGAGCATGTACTCCATAATATAACTGAGGTCTGATCCAATTATAAAGTCAGTATAAATTAGATCACCTCTATTTTGGTCATGTTCAATGCACACAAAGTGCACTAGTGAAATTCTATGGTTAAGACAAACCACATCTAATTACACTACAACCACCCTGATGGTTTGTCCAACTCCATTTCGGTTGTGAGCCTCTACTTATACTCTGCAAGGGACTGATAACATGATCTTCTGTGCGTCACCACGCACCATGTTATCTACAATGCAAAGTATCAGACATTTTGTGCATATACTAATATAAACATGCAACTTGTGATTTTGTGATGCTCTTTCAAAATGTAGATGTTCTTATATAAAAGCAAAACTTTTAGTATACATCTAACATCCACCAGGTGTCGCTCAAAATCCTGGTGAAGTTTACAGACTAAAAAAGGTTCTTTATGGCCTTAATCAAGCTCCTCGGGCTTCGTTTGACAAGTTCTCTATTGTTATTGGATCTCTTGGCTTTATTCCTAGTAAGCATGACTTTGCTTTTTTTGTTCATTGTACTTTGTCAAGTTGCACGTTACTTTTTCTTTATGTTGATGACATGCTTATTATAGGGAATGATATAAGTGGAATAGAAGAATTGAAACTACATTTGACTCGTGAGTTTGAAATGAAAGATTTGAGTTTTTGCGTTATTTTTTGGGGCTTAAAGTTGCTTATTCTCCTCGTGGTTATCTTCTCTCACAATCCAAATATATTGGTGACATTCTAGCGAAAGCTCATCTATCTGACACTTGCATTGTGTTGGTGCAGACAGCACCCAAGTCAAACCTGTGTTTTGATAATGGCAAAAGGGTTCAAAAGTTAAGATGTTATGTTTATCTAACATGCTATTTGAGTGTGCAGATTGAAAGTCCTAGCGAAGGAATGCTAGGCACCAGACGAAGGACTGCCTGAAAATGAAGTCCTAGGGAAGGACTGCTAGGCACCAGGCGAAGGACTGCCTGGAACCGAAGACCCAGCGAAGGGCTGCTGGGCACCTAGCGAAGGGCTGCTAGGAGTCGAAGACCTAGCGAAGGAATGCTAGGCACCAAGCGAAGGACTGCTTGGTACTGAAGACCCGGCGAAGGACAGCTAGGCACCTGGCGAAGGACTGCTAGGCAAAAGTCCAACCGGAGGAGCCGGTTGGCATCAAGTAAATTCTCCGGAGAGGAGTAGGTGAGGACGCGTTCCCCGTTGAGGGAACAGTAGGCGTCCGTTCGACCTAGGGCTCCATTTTGGAGACCCAAAGTCAGAACCAAGATAGCTACGGCTGTAAGACTCACTAATATATTTGGTCTATCTTGTTTGGTACTAACCCTGGATGCAGGACCGAAGGAACGAGTGTCTTCAGCTCAGAAAGCCTCAAAGGAGTGAGGCAGCAGCTGGGTTGGGCGCCCGGAAGAACCCGGGCGCCCTAAGTACAAGCTAAACATGAGTTCAGCAAAAGGATACTTCGGAAGCTCACTGGGTGGGGTGCCCCCATGCTCCCGGGCGCCCAGTGCTCCCGGGCGCCCTGGATGCCTCGGGTGCCCCGGGCTCAAGCCAACGAAGCGGATAGAGTCAAGCCAGCGAGAAGCCCGCGGATCGAGTCAACTCGGGTGCCCCCAGCATCCCAGGCGGCCCCAGAGTCAACTCTCAGCCCTATTCGAGTGGGATAAGGGCTGACCGAGACTTGCTCGGATCGGCTGACACGTGGGGGGGGGGGGGGTCCCCCAACGTTCAGGGCTCCCCGGGAGGCTATAAAAAGCCCCTCCACCCCAAGGCTTTGAACAACACTTCTTCCAACGCCAATACGCTCTTCTACTCAAGCGCTCTGCTCCGGAAACCTCCCGACTCAAGATACAAGCGCCGACGACGTCCATCTGCTCCGAGATACATTCCACACTAGACGTCGGTAACGAAGAGCTGTTGTTTATTTTGTTTACTGTACTACAATTGATATACAATTCTTGTAAACCTTTTGCGCAGATATAGAATTGCCCGCAGTAAACGGTCAACGACCGTGGGCCTTGGAGTAGGAGCCGACCGCGACTCCGAACCAAGTAAAATCTTGGTGTTTTGTGTGTTGTTTAGTTTTATTTTTTCCGCTGCGTATTCTCTTTTTCAATCCGAAACGACTTACGATATTCACCCCCCCTTCTATCGTTTTCTCTCGATCCAACAAGTGGTATCAGAGCGGGGAAGCTCAAAATTGGTGCAACCACCAATTTGAGAATTTTTCGGATTTTTACGAAATCTTTTTAATTCTTTTTCCGCTCGAAATTTTTCTCGTTAATCGAGATTGGTGCAACATCCCTCGATAAATATTTTTTTCCCCGCACTACTAATCCAAGACCAAGTCTTGGGATTTTTTTCTTTCTTTTGTTTATTATTATTTCAGATAAATTCTTAAATGGCTATGCAAGAAGGCTTCAGTACCGCAAGACTGCCGCTCTTCAGTGGGGAGGGCTTCTCCTACTGGAAGAGCAGAATGGAGGTCCACCTGAAAACTCTGGTGGACATGTGGATAATCATCCAGTCCGGACTAGAAATACCAAGGAATGCTGACGGAGTACAACAATCTTACACTGAATGGGACGCTGCACTCAAAAAGAAAATTGAAGTCGATGCCAAAGCGACCCAAACACTCCAATGCGGCCTAACAAAAGAGGAGCTGAACCGGGTGGGTCCATTCAACACCGCCAAAGAACTCTGGGGTAAGCTGATCGAACTACATGAAGGAACCTCCGACACCCGAATCAGCAAGAGGGGCCTTCTGCTAAACAAGCTATACACCATCAAGATGAATGAAGGCGAATCAGCAGCTCAGCTCCATGCCAGAATTCAGGAGCTGATGAACAGTCTACACACCATTGGTCACTAGGTAGAAAACCATGACCTAATAAGGTACGCCCTTAACGCTTTCCCGAGAAACACCTTGTGGGCATCTATGGTAGATGCTTACAAAGTTTCTAGGGATCTTTTCAAAATCAAGTTAGATGAACTTTTTTCTGAACTCGAATTATATGAACAGACTAACTGCAATCTGGCTGAGAAAGACATTGCCTTTGTTGCAAGTAAAGCTGAAAAGACAACCAAGAAGAAGCCTCAACCTGCACCCGAGTCTGATTTAGATTCAGACTCAGAAGACAGCGAGGGAAATCAGCCTAAGTTGGTTCGGTTAGCCCGCGACTACTACAAAGAGCTAAAAAACCAGACCAACAGAAGAAAAGCTAGCCGAAGAAAGGAAGAACCAGCTGAACCCTCAAATGAAAAGAACAAACCCAACGTGACCTGTTACGAGTGCAAGAAGAAGGGTCACTACAAGACTGAATGCCCCAACCTGAAGGAAACAAAGAAGACAAGAAAGAAGAAGACACTTCAGGCAACGTGGGACAAGTCCTCCTCCGAAGAAGAAGAAGAGGTCCCACAGTCGAACCTGCTCGCACAAACCACCTCAGAAGAAATCGAGACAGAGTCAGAGTCGGAGCCGGACGACGATAGACTTACATTCTCGGAGGACGGCGAAATAACTGTAAGTGGTTTTTCAAGAAATCAATTAAATGAATTAATTTCCTATCTTTCTCGAGATTTGGCGAAAGCTAAACTCCGAGTCGAATCTCTCCGACAGGAAGTAAAACTCCTGAAAGAGAGAGCTGACTCTAGATCCTTAACTGAGAAGGTTCAAGAAGGAACCTCTACTCAAGTTGAAAAACTTGAGAAAGAGAACTCCTCCTTGAAAACTCAAGTTAAGGACCTTAGATCAGCCTTAGAATGATTCACTTCTGGTTCCAAGGGTCTTGACATGATTCTTGAAAAATAGAAGTCGGTTCTAAATCGATCTGGATTAGGCTATAGAACCAAATCTAGACAAAGATCCTACTATGCTGCACTGAACCAGTCCAGACCTAAAGTTCAAGCATGGTACCCAAACTGTGCTTGAACAAACAAACTGGATCAAATCAGTATTGGATCCCCAAGGACAAGATTCACATCTTGCCAAACCATTATCGTGGCTTTAGTCCAGGGGGAGCCAAATTAAAAACAATATTTATTGTTAGGTAAAATTCAATTTTTGTTTGCAAACTGCATGATTGATTGTCTATTTAATTCCTACAATTTACCATGCTTAGACTTAGGAATGGTTAGTTTAAGGACTGAACCAACTTAACTGAAATTTGAACAACATAGTATTGGGTGGTGGTGAGATGATAGTACGTTAGGGAAGCCAATTCTAATAAGGTCAAGTATACTCTACTTGGTCTCTTTAAACTGGTGAAACTAGCCGAAGCTACCGATCCAAGACCCAAACTAGTTAGACCAGAATTTTTAAAAAATAATTTTGAAAATGAAATTTCATTAAAAGGCTTTTTCAAGGAAAGGGTTGATGATTTAATAAGGCTACGACCAAAGAAGGCCTAGTGGCTCGCCAAGACCTGGAAACTAATTTTTGAAATTCAAATTCAAATTATTCTTTGTCAAATTCGAATCTAACACAAATTTTCAGTTAATTATAGATTCAAACATTTTTAATAAAAAATCAACTATTTTCAAAATTAATTCAATTGTTTTTCAAAATAATTCTATCTACTAATGTAAAATACGGAAATTCGAAAATCTGGGCCGAAAAATTTTTCGGGATTTTTCCGGATTGAGTCTAGGGTTTCCGGCCCTACGAGAGGAGCTCCAAAGGGCTTTATTGTAAAAGCTTAAAACTTATCAAGTGTTTCAGGTAAACTTTTAACTTATGAAAGGATAAATAATCTAAACTTAGGGGTGTAATATGGAATAAATAATTTGGAGGGTTAAAACGGTTAAAAACCTTACTCTAATGTTAAGGTTTGAATTTGGGAGAATGGAGGGGCTTTTCTGCAAAAACCCCTCTCCCTTTTATTATAACTTCTTCCTTTTCTCCCCGAGCCCTAGCCGCTGGCCAAGCGCCGCCTCCTTCCTTTCGTTTTCCTTCTTCCTCCCCTTGCGAAGCCCGCAGCCAGCGCCGACCCGACGCCTTTCCTCTGTTTCTTCTTCCCATCCGCGCGACCTCGCCGCAAGGGAAGCCCTTCCTCTTCATCTCCTCATCGCGAACCCTAGCCTGCAGTTGGAACCGAGCGGCCGATTCGGGGCCTCCTTCTTCCGAGAGTGGCCGATTGGAGATCTCCTTCTCCTCCTCTTCATTCGCCTGCAGCCTCCGCCCGACGCCCCACCGTGAGTACTTGTCGTGTGTCGAGCGTTGACGCGACTCTTTGCCGTAGTTTCTCTGCTCTGTTGTCGCCGGCATCCATCAAGATCGAGGATTGTGGTGGATGATTAATTGGGATAGGGTAGAAGAGCATTACCGGCACATTCAGGTAAGTATTTATCTGTTTTGTGCTTGTTTTTTTTTGATGGTGTTAAAATTGAATAGATTAGAGTATGAGAAGCTATGCTCTGGGTTCTGATTGGATCTTGGAGTTTGAATTCGTTTGTTTTGCTTTCTCCTTCGAATTTGTTCGTGTTCTTGTTGCTGTGAGATTTGAAGAAGATGCTGGGTTGTCTGGATTTAATCAATTAGCATTGGATTGTTTTCACTTTGGTTCAGGGGGAATGATCTGATCAGAATGGGTTGCCAGAGTCAGAGCTAGAGAGGCGATCTCCTGTGCGTGAGCATTGAGAGGTAAGTTTGTTGTGATACCACTGTGATTTGGTTTAATCTCTAGTAGTTTGATGTTATATTGGAATGTTGTAAGGAATGCATGGCTGGGGCCTAGATCAGTTCTTGAGCTGTGATGCTATGGTGGGATTGTTATTCTAGCGAATTAGTGTTGCAGAGAGGTTTTTGTCCTGGGGATCAATGTGTTTTAATTTGTATTATTTTGGGATCTGCTTAATGTTTGTTGATTGGATCTGGGAACTTTGTTCACTTGTCATGCATGTTTGTTGTTGAGGTGGATTTGATGTTGTTAAGTTTTCCTGTCCTTACATTACTGTGAGCTTGTGTTTGGATTTCAATTTGGTTTTATTTGGAAGTTATACCATGGGCAAAGATTGGGATGAATTAAATCTATTTTAGTTGGTATTATGTGTTGGATTTGAATCTGAGTTCTTTGATTAGACAATAATATAGTTGATACTGGTTATGGTTTGAGATGGGTTTATTTTTGGCTTTTGGAGCTAGGTTTTCTCCTACGATTGGTTCTTGATCACAGTGTGGTTTCTGAATTGGAGTTCAGATTGAGTTGTAGACCTTGGTATAGGTTCGGTTTGGATTGGGTACTAGTTTGATCCTAATTAATTAAGGAAGTTTGTTTAGCTAAGAATCATGTGTATTGTAGCTAAACCTATGTCCTTTAATACAGGGCGTTGATTGATTACCTGCGGATTATTGGACGGGAGGTTCTCTATTGATACGAACTTCACTTACTTGGAGGCGGGTACCCTTTGACTTATCTTTATGATATTGTCATCTTGTTATGCATAGACTGTTATAGATAGCAGTAAGATCATATGCTACCCCTGTTTATTATGCCTGTTCTGGATACTTGTTATTTATCCCTGGTTATTATGCCTGTTCTGGATACTTGTTATTTATCCATGGTTATTATGCCTGTTCTGGATACTTGTTGGTTATCCCTGTTTATTATGCCTGTCCTGGATACCTATGGTTTATCCCTGAGTTATTATGCTGTTAGTTCTATACAGTATCAGGTAGGGTCATATCTATATGTATGCTTAGAGATCGTGATGTATCTCCTGCCTTTGACCTTGAGGGATCTGTAGTTTTCGGCCAGTATACCTTGTAGGTTACCTGTATTTCCTGTTATAGGATTTCAGACTGAGACCTAGTATACTGAGGACTTGGGAGGGAGGTATGTGTATCTATCATACACCATCCTTGCACTGTTGCATGCCGGCGATCAACAACTCCCTTGTGGTTGAGCCTATCGTCTTCCGGTACATGATATGCGCACACGACCACTCATGGGTTAGTGGATACCGCTGGGTGTGTGCATTTGCTCTGTACTGCTCGGCTTGTCCGCTCATGGGTAGTGGTTTCGGAGCGTGGTAGCAGGCAGGGATCCCTTCTCTACCCATAGACCAGAGAAGATGAGAGAGAGATCTCCCCCATATATACATGGGGCGGAGCGATAGCTCCACCAGCATCCTGTCCACTCGGTCACTCAGGAGCAGTGATGGCAGGGTGCGTACAGTTGTCATAGCCCTACCCGTTCAGACGTCCCTATGACAGGTGTACGATGATCTGACTGGTGTCAGGGGTGACACATGTCATTGCACCATGTGCATATTTTGCATTGTGCATTGTTTGCTGCACTTATTTGCTGCACTTGTTTGACATCGCATATACTGGAGACTTGTTATCTGTGATTATATACCTATTGGTGTTCCTTTGGTATTATTACCCTCTTTCCAGGTTAGATGGACTCAGGTATGTACCTACCCAGTATTTTCAGTTCCAGTCTTTCCCCATTGTTGATATGAGACTGTATTAGCGGAACTCTTGTTGTTAGTATAACTTTCTATGCATATTTGTTGGGTATTCGCTGAGTTATGGACTCACCCCGTTGCCATACATGTTTATTTCAGGTTGAGATACTTGGAGTCGCCAGAAGAGCCCAGCAGCCAGTCCCTACCCATCGTGACGACATGGTTATGTATTTGTACTGGGCAGTGTATTTGTTTCATATGTCCTTAGCGATTTGTATATGTATTACGAGTGTGTTGTGTGCCCTAAGGGGGTTGTTGTATTGGTTGTTCTATCCTAAGTCGGACCGGTCCGCAGTCAGGTATGAGTTACTTAGTTGTCTTGTGTTTTTATGTTGTGTTTATCTATTTTGGAGACCTGAGGCCCAATTAAACTGCGTGGTGATGTTATATAGGTTATGTGTATGTGTAAATTGTCCGCCGGACAGGGGAGGTGCTGTCCGATTTTCTATTGGATCAGCGGCTCCTAGGTCTCGGGGCGTGACAACTAAAACCTGTCTCACAAATCCTATAAGGCTAACGTGATTGATAACCCTAGATTGAGTGAGACGGTAAAATCTACTTTAATCAAAATTCATTAAATACCTACATTGCAAACATTTAGTTTAGAACGGTATTGAACTAATACTAGTCAAACCATGGTCAAAGTAGTCAAATCATGGTCAAAGTAGTCAAACCATGGTCAAAGTAGTCAAACCATGGTCAAAGTAGTCAAACCATGGTTAAAGCAGTCAAATCATGGTCAAAGTAGTCATACCATGGTCAAAATAATTAAACCATGGTCAAAAGGTCAACAAGACAACAAAGCTGCCAAATCACACCTAACCCGGGCGCCCGTGACTCCTCGGGCGCTCCGCACAACACCTTCACATCTCTCAAAGCAAGAATCTACCTTTATCACTTGACCAGGGTGCCCTGGCCCTTGCGGGCGCCACCAGTCCCGGTCAAAAAGCAGCAAAGCTGCCATCCAAGCTTGACCGGGGCGCCCGGGCCATCCCGGGCGCCACCAAGCAGCATTAAGACACTGCCAAGGGCAGAAGCCCTTGTCCCGGGTGCCCTAGCTAAAATTCCTATAAAGGCACCCAAATCTCCTCATCTTGCCAAACCCAAAATCATTCTCCTCTCCAACTCCCTTCCTTTCAAGTGACCTTGCAACCTTCTCAAGCTCTCATCCTCGACAATGCCTCCCCGAGCTGCCACCCGGTATAATCTTATTTGCGTTTATATTAATTTTAATTTTCTTTAATGCAATTCCTTCATAATGTTAGAAAACGCCGAGCAAACCAAGCAAACCCCGCTACCGAACCTAGTCCCGATCCTAGGTTCTCAACTTTAGAGCTTTGTAATAGATTTGCTCGAACAACATATAAGCCTATTAAGATAAGTTACCTAAATAGGCAATTCTTTACTCAATCTTGTCCATTGACCATGAATGTTATCAACTTTTACCAACTAGACAATCTTGTATTCTGCACTCATCCTATCAACACCTCCCTCTGTGCAGAGTTCTATAACAACATAGTTAGACAAGACGGTCTTGTATTTGTCACCACCGTTCAAGGAATGCCCTTGACAATCACTCCCTCATTGCATAACCGATTTCTTGGACTATGACTCTCACAGTCCACCTTTTGCTGTTACCCCCTTAGGGAGCCTCCCTTTGATGCTCCCTATTCTCACATTACCCTAGATACTCTACACTCCTACTTCTATAGGGATGCTAGGAACCCCCTGGCCAGACGATTTCAGTCTGTTGACCTTCAGGTCCAGGATTATGCTCTTTATAGAGTCATAGTCCGTTGCATTCTGCCCTTATCTACTAGAGACATCGCTACCATGCGACCTTTCCACACCTTCCTCCTATATGCATTGATTCATCATCTTGACATCGACATTGGACTTCATATGTTCCACACGATCCTATATGCGCCCAGTGTTACCACGCAGGGGCGGGTACGCACTCCCTATTGCCACATCATCACGTCTATTCTACATTATCACGGCCGTAACATCACCGAGGGTGAGATGGCTACGATGACTGACTTCGATGAGATAGGTTTTAAGAACTTCTCCCAAGCTGGTATAGAGGTCTCAGGTACCGGGGTTTTATCGTGGAGGCGACAGAGAGCCGGACCCCAGATCGACTCTGACGAGGAGGTCGAGGTCGATGTTGCAGATCTGGCAGCCGAGGCTCGAGAGTATTGGGAACGAGATGGCTATAGAGGGGGGGTGAATATAGCCAGGCACTCAAAACACCCCCTCTTTTAAAACTTTCTTCCTGTGATCAGATTAGTAGCAGCGGAATCAAAATGCAACAGGAAGAATAAAACAGAGAAAGGAATCAAACCAACGCTAACACCTTGATATACAAGGTTCGGGGATAACTTGCCCCTACTCCTTGGCGTGCCCGTAAGGTGGGCGATCCCTTGATCGTCGGCAGATCAAGCCCCGGTGACCCGGATAAGATAGGGCCTCCTTCTCGGTGGAGTAACCTCTCCACAAGCTGTCTCAGTAGATGAATACAAGATTAAGCACACGAGACACTCGAGAAGGGAAGCTCACAAAGATGAAACAAGATCGCTCAAGCACAAAGCAACAGAGAGCACGAACACAGCCCAGCCAAATTTCCCAAGTTTCTGTCTTTTCCCCCCGTTGTCGCTCCTCTGCTTCCAGCCTCGTCTTAAGCATCTGCTCCCATCACCAGGCTCTCCATCAGCATCCACTGAAGCCACAGCCTGACCCCCTGACTCCCTGAGCACTCAGTCCACTGAAGACCCTCTCCAGCTGAGCCTCCGTCAGTTGCCAGCTGCCTTCAGACGCCGTTGAGACCTGAAACAAGGAAACAGCCAAACCTGCTCCAAGGAAATCCTCCCATTGACTTTCCTCCAATGTTTGAATAATCCCTGTAAAGCCTGCACACTCCAATAGAAGCTTAGCAACTCATATCAACATATATCAGTAGTGTATCAGAGAATCGGCAGAGAAAACAGCGCGATCAGAGCTTCTGACAGCGTATTTGAATTAAAGTTCTGCGCCTGATCGGTCACCAGACTGATCAGGAAGGACCCTGATCGGTCACCAGACTGATCCACAGTCTTCTGCATACTCCTGATCGGTCACTAGACCTATCAGGCTCCTGCCTGATCGGTCACCAGACCAATCAGGCTCCAGCCTGATCGGTAACCAGACCAATCAGGCTGAAACTTTAATCAAATCCTAGCTGCGCCTGATCGGTCACCAGACCAATCAGGCTCCAGCCTGATCGGTCACCAGACCAATCAGGCTTGAGTGAACAGTGATTCTTTAATCAAATTCTAAGTCTCTGATCGGTCACCGGACCATTCTGGACCTGATTAGCAAGGGAACTCAACTCACTGTTCGCTCCCTGATCGGTCACCAGACCGATCAGGAGCTGTGCAGTGAGTGAAACACACACTCCCTGATCGGTCACCAGACCGATCAGACATCGCTGGATCGGTCACCAGACCGATCCACGAAGGAGCAGCGTACCAACTCCCTGATAGGTCACCAGACCGATCCAGGGACGCAGACCTAGCCTTCCAAGCTAGGATTTCATTCACCTTGGCCCTCCAAGCTAAGGATTTTTCCATCTAACTCTCCAAGTTGGGAATTTGCACCTAACCCTCCAAGTTAGGACTTTTCACCTAGCCCTCCAAGCTAGGACTTTTCACCTATCCCTCCAAGATAGGACTTATCACCCAACCCTTCCGAGTTAGAACTTCATCCAACCTAGCCCTCCAAGCTAGGCACCTGACCCTCCAAGCCAGAACTTTTCACCTAATTCTCCAGGATGGGAATTTGCACCTAACCCTCCAAGTTAGGACTTTTCACCTAGCCCTCCAAGCTAGGACTTTTCACCCAACCCTTTCGAATTAGGACTTTTCAACACTTGGCTTCACTCACCAGGACCCGGCTTCACTCACCGGGATTTCGAACACCTGGCTTCACTCACCAGGACCCGGCTTCACTCACCGGGATTTCCAACACCTGGCTTCACTCACCAGGACCCGGCTTCACTCACCGGGATTTCGAACACCTGGCTTCACTCACCAGCACCCGGCTTCACTCACCGGGATTTCCAATCACCTGGCTTCACTCACCAGGACCCGGCTTCACTCACCAGGATTTCCAATCACCTGGCTTCACTCACCGGGATTTCCAATCACCTGGCTTCACTCACCAGGACCCGGCTTCACTCACCGGGATTTCAACCTAGCTTCACAAGCTAGGACCTGGCTTCACTCACCAGGGTTTCATGCCCAGTCCCCGACCAGGACTTTAACCCAAATTCGCTCAACCAAACTTAAATCATTGTCAAACACCAAAACAACAACCGGGCCAGACTGCATCAACAATCTCCCCTTTTTGTTGTTTGACAACCCGATTTAAGTTTAGGTATCAATCAATTGAAGTTCGTTCAATTCTCATAAGGGAATCATGATCCTCCCCCTATAATAACCATAAACTTAATCAGTCATTTCTCCCCCTTTGTCAAACATCGAAAAGGGTATGGTTATTAAGTTTGAACATACCTCCCCCTCAAACATGGGTCTCTCCCCAAACCCAAAATAATCAAAGCATAATTTTGAATTGCACATGAATACATATACCAAATAATATCATGGTCAAGTATGTATATGATTCATATGACAATAATTATCGCAGTTCCATCAGACTGATGATCGATACAGAAAAATTTCTGATTTATCTATGAACGATCAATTTTCAGAAAAATGTCTGTAATTCTGATTCGTTCAAGATCGGACTGCGTTAACACTTGGACTTCCATGTGAAGACATATACAGAAGTATATTATGGTCAAATATGTATATGCTTCATAGGACTAGTAAGGAATGCATCTGTATTTGAAACATAGTCCTGATTGGTCTCCGTCACCGATCAGGTTCGTTGATCACGTGATACAGAAGTATATCTGATTTGTCTGGGGAGCGATCAGATTTCAGAAAAATTCCTGAAACTCTGATACGTTCCTAATCAGACTGCATTAACAATTTGCATTCCATAACAGGGATGTAGACTCTATTAATATTCGACATTTCAGAAACATTTCTGAAACATGACATTAAGAACAAGAGTCATGACTCAACAAACCCTTTCTTATGAATTTGAACATTCCAACATAGGTTTGTGTCAAATCAGTTTGCATCACTATGATTAATAATTTGATACAATTTGATGAGAAGTGATAGGTTTGAGGAGGTTTTGGATTACTTTGGAACGATCTGGGAGTTCCTTGATCAGAATTGGTCTGATCGGTCACCAGACCGATCAGAAAGACCCCTGATCGGTTGGTGGACCGATCAGGTCTGATACAAAATGGTTTCTTAAACTGATCAGTTTCAGAAATGAGTTTGTTTCAACTCTAAACCATAATACAATCATATTTAACTCCTAATAGTGTTCCATTAAACAACAATAATGTTTCTTTAACCAAAGAAAACAACATGATTTGCATTTCTTTAACTAACATGTATATTATCGAATCATGCAACATCTCCAATATATCTTGAGAATAAAACTCATAAATACAAAGTTTAAAACATGATTCCAGAAAATATGGTAAATTCGAAAGGGTCAACATATGATTAGATTTCAAAACATGCCTATATAACACCAGTATCAAGGCATGATCAAGTTTCATGATACAAAAGATGGGATCAAATTTTCAAATCATGCTTATATAACATTAGTATCAAGGTATGATTAAGTTCCCAACTTTTTATCAAGTTCATTTACCATCATAAGCAACACTAAGTGTGAAGGCCTTGAATACATGCCAATTCTTTTGATTCATTTCAATAGCAAGAAAACACTGAACCTAGACCTTAAGTTCATGTTCTTGTCTAATGATGTATTGTGAGATTTTCAATGTGTCCATACTTGTTCTTTAGCATGCATCCATGTTCTACAACACTATTTGAGTCAACACATGATGGTATTCTCTAAGCATGAAATTGAGTATCAAAACATGTTTGTATCAAAGCATGATCATATCAAGAAACCTTAGTTTGATACAAGGGAATCACTAGGTCATAGAAGGTTAAACATTGAATTTTAAAACTCATGGTGATGCCTTGTGAGAAATTTTATAATGATCAGCCCAAACTATATGTTCATCTTGTTCTTAAACATGCATTCATGTGTTACAACACATACAAGATAATCATGGCATACTTGGACTTGAGATAAGACATTTCATAAATCATAACTTGCAGTAAAACATAAATTGCTACAAGAAAATCAATTATTCTAAGCAATTCATGACAAGAGCAAGTTGTGGGTTAGTCTAAGCCATTCATGTGAATTTGAGGAAATGGTAAGCACATTCCTAACTAGGAATGACTATATGTTTGGAGCACCAATTTATCAACAACCTATGTTGATAGATGCTCCCCCTCAAACCATGCTATACAATTCGAAAAATAGAGGTTTTAGGTACCCAAATTTTGGGACCTAATGCATCTCTAATGAAAGACTTTGGCACCCATACCTTAGTCATTTTCTTTCTAACCTTTTGAACCCTAGAATTATTTTGTGCTCTAGATTCGGTTCTTGACATTAAGGATACAAAGGTCGGTTCCTTAGGTCGGTAACCTATACCGGCCTTGTTGTAAACCGCCCTTTGGGAATTCAAGATCATGTCTAAGGTTTTTGAGCCAATTGAAAACTTCTCAAGAATATTCTTGAGGTTTTCAACTTTGCTCTTCAAATCCTTATTTTCATCCTCAACATTTTTAACATGCAAATTATCAAGATCCTCATCCTTAGAGGATTTCAATTTTTCTACTTCAAATTTCAATGACTTAATCTTATTCTTTGATTTCTTTAACAACTTAGTTAAGTATGCTATCATCCTATAACATTTATCTAATTCCGGAGAGATTACCTCTTCATTATCCGAAGATGATGAAGGCGCGGTTGAGGAGCTTGATTCGTCATCACTCTCCTCCTTTGACTCTTCTAGTGCCACTTGAGCCACGTGACAGTGGATGTCCTCCTCCTCCTTGTCAATCTTCTTCTTCCTTTTGTTTCCTGCCACAAAAGCAAACCCTTTCTCCTTGGGGCCTTAGTTAGAGATCTCATGTAGCTCCATCTCACAAAATAAGTCCTTTAACTTAACAAAAGATAAGTCCTTGGAAACCTTGTAAGCATCCACCATGGATGACCACAAGGCATTCCTAGGAAATGATTTAAGGACATACCTCACAAGGTCTCGATTTTCTACCTCTTCACCAATGGAGTGGAGACCATTCAATACTTCTTTGAATCGACAATGAAGCATACTTACATTTTCACTTTCTCCCATTGTCAAGTTCTGAAGTTGGCTGTGAAGGAGATCCTTCTTGGCAATCCGGGTGTCTTGAGTTCCTTCATGGAGCTCAAGAAGTTTATTCCATAGATCTTTGGCAGAGGTGAAGGGGCCAACCTTGATTAGCTGTTCTTTGGTCATCCCACATTGCAAGGTGACAATAGCTTTGGCATTGGCTTCCCGCTTCCGGATTTGCTCAGCCGACCACTTGGAAAACTCAAGCTCCTTTCCTTCTGATCCTGTCGCCGAGCGTAGTGGAGCCGCAACCGGAATGACGGTGTAGGGATGAACGGCGTGGATGCTGACGGGGCGTCTTTACGCAGAATGGCAGCGTCGTGGGATGTCTCCTCCGACCGAATGGAAGTGGATGTCGCCTGGTGCAGGGCCGGCCGACTGGAGGTGAACCTGCTGAGGAAGATGACCGTTAGCAACCTAGCCGGGAGACGTCCCGGCAAGGCACTCCGACGGTCAAGTCAGTACTCCGAGGAACAGTAGAAATAATGGAGCACTGGAAAAATGAGAGGCTTCGCGTGTGTATGTATGCGTACCTGAGAATGAGGAGTGGAGTGGCTTATATAGCCGGGGAAAAGGACCAGGCATGGCCTGTGTCAGGATCCTCTGACAGGGTCAGAAGATGTGGTATGGTGCTGTCGATATGAGTATGGCCTGTGTCAGGATCTTCTGACAGGGTCAGAAGATATGGCATGGTTGTGTCGACTGTAACCATCTTTCTTTGTCGTATACTATTTGTCTCATGTGAGGACAAAGACAGGTTACGGTAAGGCGGCGCCTGTCAGAGAGTGTCCGTTCGTACGAGGGGTGACAGCCTGTTGCCTGCAGCTGGTGCAGGTATATGTTGTCGTTATCCCAGGGTGATTCCGCGAGAGTGTCCGAGCGGACATCCGGGCGGCTCGGCCAGATGGGTATCAGGCCCGAGCATAAAGGACTGCCGGGCGGATGCACTCGGCTGATCGAGGCGTGCAAGCCTTACTAGGGTCGACCGGGTTTGACCGGCCGGATGAACCGCTACATTTATTCTAACCGGCCGCCTTTAGTCCGACCGGCTGGCGAAGACCTTGGGCCCGGTCAGAATGTCAGTTGAGTCGGCTGCTCGTATAATGACGTGGACCCTGAAGCTGGTCAGGTCGTTCGCCCCGTTGGCTGCCCGTATCGTGCAAAATATAGGGCAGGATCAATAGCCTTCCCCTCGAGTCTAGTCGAAGGAGGCGATCAGTCCGACTGACTGGACTACAAGTGTGTACAACCATCCTGCGGCCGGGCGTTGTCTGCCCTTTCAATATCCGGCCGGCTTACCACGATGCTCAACAACTGGTGCTGAGTATGTTTGCCCTGTCTGGGCGGAAGAAGATCGTTAGTCAAGAGAGGCGTGGGCCGCCACGCACCCTTCTTTTTTAACGAGGCCGTCCGGCTGGACGAAGCATGATAGGGAAGCGTGGGCCGCCACGCATTCCCGACTAGTCATCGACCTAATGAAGATGTCCGGGCGGCTGAAGATTCTGACCGGAGGAACGTGGGCCGCCACGTCCTCGTAAACTGCTAGTGCGTCCGACCGGACGAATGTTGTTAGTCGATGAGAGGTTTGTTGAACACGTTTGGGCGGGAGAATGTTTGCCTTGAGTTGCAAGAAATGTGGTGTCACGCGCCTCAAGACGATTTTCTCGGGATAGCCCGAGTCAGTCAATTAATGGAGACGGGACATTCTAAGCCGAATGGGGTGATGTGATAGGCCCGATGCGACCTGCGCCATAACGGCATCCTCTCCGCTTTAATGAACCAAGACACGTGGCGCGCGCTGGTTTGCCGACCGGGATGCGATTTATCCCCATGATTACGAGCTTTTAATAGCCATTAATGCGCGTAATTCTTTCTGCCACGCGGCAGCTTCCGACTGGCCGACACGACGACGCGCCCTGCCGCCGCATCAGGGACGTCAGCGGCTGCGGTGCGCCTTTTCGAGCTGATCGTGGGACGACTCTTCGGCTTGGGTGAGGCGATCGCCGTACACGTGGATCGCCATCCGACGGTCGCCTTTCTGTCGGCCTAACTATAAATAGTTCTCCCTTTTCACAGAAACCCTTGTTTGCTCTTCACCGTCTTCTCCCTTAACTCGGTGCTTCTCGCCCTCGCCGCCGTCTTCGCGTGTCGCCGCCGGTCTCGTGCTTCTCCGTCGGTTAATCTTTTCCGCCCCCCCCCCCTACGGTCAGATTCTCCCTCTTCTTCCTTTTCTTCCTTTTCTTTCTGTTTCATGGCTACCTCTACATGGTATGCTTCTGTCGAGTCTTCCCTTCACGACGAGACCATCTCGGACCTCCGACTGGCCTACGACATCCCCGGGAACTACCGTATTGCCGTTCCGACAAAGGACGACCGACCGCACAAGCCTCCGGCTGGCTTCTTTGTATTTTTCAGGGATCAACATATGTCTGGCCTGCGCTACCCTCTTCATCCCTTTATTGTAGATTTCTGTAACTTCTTCCATGTTCCTATCTTCCAGCTTTCTCCCAACGCCATTCGTATATTGTGCAACATAGTTGTGCTTTTCACCCTTTACCCGAGTCCCCCTCCGACCGGAGGTTCTGTATTTCTTTTATTACCCGAAGAAGCAGGAGCCGGGAATTTCTTTCTCCAAGCCCGGGCAAAATTATCCATCGTGGAGAATATTCCTTCTTCGAATAAGGGATGGAAAACCCATTTCTTCTTCATAGGCCCCCCGACCAGCCCTGGGTTCCCGATCGGATGGATCGAAGATATGCCCCCTATAGCTCCCTTAAGGAACTTTAAAACCGACCCTCTGTTTGTAATGGCTACTTCTTTACTCGGTGGCCTCCACTTCGACGGCATGAAACTACTCAACGACGCCGTCTTGTACATATTTGGGCTAAGCCGAGTGCCTGCCGCTCTGCCCTACGCCTTTTGTAAGTCATTTCTTATTTCGTACTTCTTTCTCCCTAACTCATTATTTTCTGATTTTGCAGCCAAGATGATGTGGGAAGCGGCCCTTGACGAGGCCACGGGTCTGGCAGACGAAGAAATAAACGCCCGGGCGGCCGGAACAACTGCGCCTGCGCCAGACCTCCGCCCACCTATATACGATTCCTGAGAACGCGGAGACCATCCTCCCGGCTCCTGCTGCCCCACAAGCGGCGACCAGTTCTGCGGAGCCGGTCGGCTCGTCGAAACCTCCTGCCCCCGCAAAATCCTCCGGTAAGCAGAAGGTTCCGCCTTCCATGGAGAAGTCCCAGCCTTCCAAGCGGAAGGCTAGCGCTTCTATCCGTATTGAGGAGCCGACAGAGGCTGCCCCCTCCTCTCCTGATTCTCCTGACCCGGAACCTTTGCAAAAGCGCCCGAGGAATCCTGCGTCGGGTTCTCGCTCCTGCCCTACAGAGGCCGCTGCCAGCCCGGCTGCGCTAGCCGGCCTGCTGACGTACCAGGCTCGTCGCGCTCGGGGGAAAAATCTTCCCGGACGCCTTGCTATGGCGTATATCTTCCTTCGATTGACCGAGCGGGCGCTTGTGAAGTCAATCAGCGACTTACCCTTTATGGGGAATTGGCAGAATGCTGGGAGCAGGGTATGAAGGAAGGGACTTCCAGACCCCCGATCCGACTGGCCGACCAATTCATGCAGGACGCTACGCATGTAAGTCTGATGCTTCAAT
>JAGFNQ010000814.1:138454-197670 GCA_024364735.1 Boesenbergia rotunda | reverse complement strand
TAGTCCAAAACACAATAAACAATAAAATAATAGGTATATACAGCCTTAGCTGTCTTGTTCTTTTGGTCTCCAAAATGGAGCCCTAGGTCGAACCGACGCCTAATCCCTCAAGGGAACGCGTCCTCACCTACTCCTCTCGGGAGAATTTACCTGGTGCCAACCGGATCCTCCAGTTGGACTTTTGCCCGGCAGCCCTTCGCCAGGTCTTGGTTTTCGCCTAGCAGCCCTTCGCCAGGACTTGGTTTTCCCTAGCAGCCCTTCGCCAGGACTTGGTTTTCGCCTAGCAGCCCTTCGCCAGGACTTGGTTTTGCCCAGCAATTGGTTTCCCTGACAGCCCTTCGTCAGGTGCCTAGCAGCCCTTCGCTAGGACTTGTTTTCCTGCACACTCAAGCAGCATTGTTAGATACCAAACAACCCTTAACTTTGAATCCTTTGCCAATATCAAAACAAGGTTCGATCTGGTGCTTCCTACACCAACAATCTCCCCCTTTTTGATTATGGCAAACACAATTCAAAGTTAAGGAAAAAATTACAACAGTTAAGAGCATAAGGTAAACAGTGAAGCATAACTGAAGCATAACTGTAGAGTTGAAAAAAAAATTCTTTATTTTTCATACTCCCCCTAAAACCCTGAATACTTGTGTTATAAAATACTTAACTTTGACCTTTCCTCCCCCTTTGACATATATCAAAAGCATACATGGGTTAGCAAGGTTTCTAATGGGGAGTTTTGAGTTCTACCAAAAATACGTTTTTGACAAAGTATTTTTCAAAAGGAGCAAAAGTATTTGTATCCATAGACACTTTTGAAAAGCAAGCTTAAACTTTGTTAAGAACCCCTTTTTTTCAGACAAATTTTGATTACTAAGGAAAATTTTATTTAGAAAAACATGCACTAAAAATAACTTTGAACCACTTAGAAATGCTTAAAATTTTGAAATAGCTTAAAAATAAAATTCCCTTTCTCTCCCCCTTAATGTAAAACTCTTCTCCTTATGTTTTAGATCATTTTTAAGTCTAATATAAAAATATTTTGAGAGAAGTTTTAAGGAGAGCGTTTGTGTATCAGAGCCTATGAGTTTTGAAAGCATAAAAATACTTAGTATAATTCTTGAAAGTATAGCAAAACGTTTTAAATTGCACCAACAAAACTTTATTTTGAAAAGTATTGAAAAGATATTTTATATTTGTAGGCCAATCTTTTAGAAAATTCACGCACTTAGAACAATATTGCCTTGAAAAAATATTTATACTTTTGAAAACATTATAGCAGTACTTTTGACAGATATTATGTATTTTGAAGATATAAGTGCTTTTGAATCTTCAAAAGTACTTTTGAAATAAATATTATGCATTTTTGAAAAATCTAAGTACTTTTGAAATAAATTAAGATTTGAAACACATAAGTACTTTTAAAAAAGTATTTAGACTTTGAAAGATATAAGTAATTTTGAAAAGACTTAGACTTTGAAAAGTATAAGTAATTTTTGAAAAGAATTAGACTTTGAAAAGTATAAGTAATTTTTGAAAAGAATTATGCATTTTGAACACAAAATATTTTACTTGACTAGGTTTTTTTTCCAGTCTGACACAATCCTAGGAAACCTTGTTGACTACAAGGACATTTTCCTAAGTGTCCTGGAAAATTTTCTCCAACCCAAGTAAATATTATAAAATTAATTTCATAAGCCACAAGAATTTGTAAAATATAGTATTTTGACAGAAAAATTATTTAAGTTTTCAAAAAGGATTTTGAACTTGCAGTGCATGAAAACATATAATTTTGAAAATGTTCAATAATTCTTTTAATTTCATCTCCCCCTAAACTTGACCCAGTCTTAGGAAGCTTGTTGACTACAAGCGATCTTCCTCTGAGTTTTAGGGTTTGATTTAAATTATAAGAATTATCTAATAACTTCAAAACAAATAATTACCAAAAAAATTTTTCAGAAATTCTTTTTTTGAATCAAACTCCCCCTAAATTTGACACATCCTAGGAGTCCTAGTAGATCATGAAGTGGACCTTCCTCTGTGTCTTTAGGGTTTATTAAAAACAAAAGAATAATTTTGAATAATCTTCTGAGTATGAAACTTTCAAGGAGATAAATTTTTGACACCTCAATTTGAAGTAATAATAATAACACAGTTTTTGAAAAAAAATATTTTGAAATAATTTTTCAAAGAGATAGTAATATACCAAAAATTTTGAGTAATTTTTGAAGGCCTTATTCTGAAATGATACTAAATTTTAGAGCAACAGGTTTTGAGAATAAATCTAACAAGAACTCCCCTTGTATTCGACTTGTCTTAACTTTATCTAAGTGCTTGAAGGGTCTTTAGCATTAACTAGGTTTGACCATGTTTGACTCAGTTGACTAAGGTTTAACCATGTTAATCATGGTTTGACTATGTTGAAATTATTCTCTGAATGAAAACACAACATAAAAGAAATTTTAATTTGAACTTAATTTTCCTGTCTCACCCAATCTAGGGTTTTCAAACAGTTAGCCTTAAAAGTTCTTGTGAGACAGGTTTGAAGGTAAAAATAATTTTAAAAAAAATGTTTAACTTTGAAAAAGAATAAAAAAAATATTTATTTTTGAAAAAGTATTATTGACTTCGAAGACAGATTTGAATTTAAAAAAGAGTGATTTTGAAAAAGAATTTTTGAAAACAGGTTTGAATCTATAATTATTTGAAATTTGTGTTAGATTCGAATTTGACATAAGATAATTTGAATTTGAATTTCAGAAATTGGCTTCCAGGTCTTGGCGAGGCACTAGGCCTTCTTTGGTCGTAGCCTTATGGGATCATCCACCCTTTCCTTGACAAAGCCTTTTAATGAAATTTCATTTTCAAATTAAATTAGGTCATTTTCTGGTCCAACTAGCTTGGGTCTTGGATCGGTAGCTTCGGCTGGTTTCACCAGTCTAAAGAGACCAAGTAGACTTGATCTTATTAGAGTTGGTTTCCCCAACGTACTATCATCTCACCTCCTCCCAATACTATGTTGTCAAATTTCAACTAGTTGGTTAAGTCCTTAAGGTATCTAGTCCTATGAATAGCCAAGACAAAACTTCAGATAATGTCATAGTGAGGAGAAATTTCTGGATTTTCTACGTTTGCAAAATTATTGATCAGTTTTTCTTGTATATCAATTTTAATTTTCAAAGTCTCATTTTCTTGTCTTAACATTTTAAATTTTGACTTTGCTAATATACATGATTTCATCAAGTTATCTAAGCATGCATCCATATCTAAATTTGACCAAGGGAGATTAATTAAACTATCAGTATTCAAGGTAAAGAGTTGATTTGGATGTAAATTACAGTTACCCATTTTGGTTGGTTTCCCTGGATCTTTGTAACGTTTATCTGTGTATTCCTCTTTGTAATGCCCAAACTCCTGACACTTGAAGCATTGAATGCGACTCTTGTTCTTTCGTGCTTTTGGAACTCGTTCCTTTGTCGCCGTCGGTGGTATCGTTTGAATCTTTCGAGTAGGACACTTAGTTTGGTAGTGCCCTCTCTCCCTGCATATGTAACAAATTATATGATTTTTAAAATTCAAATTTGTAATTTTACCTTTTGATTCCTTATTAGGAATCTCCCCCTTAATTGTTGCTGTCTCGGATCTAAATTCATCTTCTGATTCCGTGTCTGAGTCGGACTTGGGTACCGGTTGAAGCTCCTTCTTTGGTGGTTCTCTTGGAGTTTTCCCTGCAAAAGTTATACCTTCCTCGACCATTGCAGTATCAGCTTGATTATTTAATTCTAATTTAGAAAAGAATTTGAAATTGGTTACCATCTCAGTCAGTTCGTTGTCTGATTCTGCTGGTTCGATTTCGACTCTGGGTTCAGGTTCAGACTCTGACTCGGCTATCTGTGCTTGGACCGAGAGTGCGAGATAACTTACCTGATCTTCTTCTTCATCTGAGATTTCTTGATGAAGATTGATCAATTTCTCCCACATTTCTCTAGCACATCCAAATGAACCGACTAGCTTGAGTTGTTCGTTGGTTAGACCGCATTGAAGAATTGCAGTTGCTCTTACATCAGTCTCAATTTGGTTGAGGGTTGGTTCATCCAGTTTGTCCCATGCAATTGATAGTTCATCTTCTGTATGGAGGTGGAACCCTGTTTGAATGATCATCCATATGTCCATATGGGTCTTCAGAAGGGACTCCATTTGTCTTCTCCAAAAGCTGAAGTTCTCGCCGGAGAATAGCGGTGGACGGGCACTGTTCCACTCTTGGTTGGCCATAAAATAACCTCTTGCACACAAAAGAACTAACAGAATGTACCAAGACTTAGTCTTGGATTAGTAGTGCGGGAGAAAAAGAAAAAAATTTGCCCAAAAAAAATTACACGAATTTCGAGGCAGAATAAAAATAATAATAAAAAATTTGAGACAAAATTTTTGGGAAATGAATATTCTGATTAATGGTGAAAAATAAGAGTTAAAAGATTGCTTGAATTAAAGTGGCACGAATTTCGAGAAATAATATTAAAATAATAAAAAAAATTTATGACAAATTTTTAAGAATTGTTCGTTTTATTAATTCAGACTTATGGTGAAAAGATGAAAATTCAAAATTGAACGAGATTATTATTTATATAAAATAAAAAGCGAACGAGATTGAGTTGCGTTGATTAACAAAAAGAAAAGAAATAAAATTAAAAAATTCGTAAATCCGAAAAAACTTTCAAACTGGTGGTTGCACCAAGTTTGAACTACCCCGCTCTGATACCACTTGTTGGATCGAGAGATGCGATAGAGGGGGGGTGAATGTCGCAAATCGTTCGGATTTAAAAAGAGCGGGTGCGCAGCGGAAATAAAAGAAAAACAAAACAATGCAAACACAGTCGGTTTACTTGGTTCGGAGCCTGGGTCGACTCCTACTCCAAAGCCCACGGTCGTTGACCGTTTTCTGCGGGCAATTCTATAAGTTCGTAAAAGTTTACAAGAAAGATAATAACAAGAACAGTTTAGTAAACTTTAAATACAACTCTCCGTTACCGGCGTCCGGTGTAGATCGAAGTTTCGGAGCAGCGGGACGTCGTCAGCTCGAGTTGGAAGATTTCTGGAGCGTGTCGCGGAAGCAGAAGAGCACAGAAGTGTCGCAGTGATTGATGCTTTGAAGAAGGAGGTCGAGGGCCCTTTATATAGGGCCTGGGGGCGCCCTGGTCGACGGGGGCGCCCCCCCACGTGGCAGCAGATCCACACAAAGCGCAGTCAACCACTTATCCCTTGAACCTCGGGATAAGGTCTTGACTGGGGCGCCCTGTACGCTGGGGGCGCCCTGGTTGACTCGGCCAACTCTTATCCGCAGCGCTGAGTCTTCTTTGGTAAATCTGGCTGGGGGCGCCCGGGATAGCGGGGGCGCCCTGTGCATGTAGCGCAGACGCGACAGAGTTGATTTGCAATGGGGGCGCCCGGGACAGCGGGGGCGCCCTGTGTATGTACTGTCGAAGTCTTTCTTGTCTTGTTGTGTTTTGTGGTCACCATGGGGGCGCCCGGGACACTCCGGGCGCCCTGGTCAGCGGTTGCCTCACTCCTTTGAGGCATTCTGAGCTGCAGACACTCGTTCCTTCGGTCCTGCATCCAGGGTTAGTCCAAAACATAATAAAACAATAAAATAATAGGTTATACAGCCTCAGCTGTCTTGGTTCTGACTTTGGTCTCCAAAATGGAGCCCTAGGTCGAACCGACGCCTAATGTTCCCTCAAGGGGAACGCGTCCTCACCTACTCCTCTCGGGAGAGTTTACCTGGTGCCAACCGGATCCTCCAGTTGGACTTTTGCCCAGCAGCCCTTCGCCAGGTCTTGAGTTTCGCCCAGCAGCCCTTCGCCAGGACTTGGTTTTTGCCCAGCAGCCCTTCGCCAGGACTTGGTTTCCTGACAGCCCTTCGTCAGGTGCCTAGCAGCCCTTCGCTAGGACTTGTTTTCCTGCACACTCAAGCAGCATTGTTAGATATCAAACAACCCTTAACTTTGAATCCTTTGCCAATATCAAAACAAGGTTCGATCTGGTGCTTCCTGCACCAACAGTTTTGTGTTTGGCTACATTCACCCCCCCTCTCTCTAGCCATCCAAGCACCAACAAGTGGTATCAGAGCTTGGGGCTCTGTTCAAACGGCTTAACATCCGAGTGCTAACAATGATGGCTTTGAGATAAGGTTTTAGCACCAGCAGACTACCCTTCTTCGATGGATCAGATTTTCAATATTGGAGGTCGAGGATGGAGTACTATCTCAAGATGAACATCAACATATGGTTCGCTGTGAAGGAGGGGTTCTCTCCTCCAAAGGATGTTGAGGGAAAAGATCTAGACTTCTTCATGTGGTCGGTTGAGCAAACTCGCAAGGGGGAAGTCGATGCCAAAGCTGTGGTCACCCTGCAATGCGGGATGACGAAAGAAGAGTTGATCAAGGTGAGTCTGTTTACAAGCGCTAAGGATCTATGGAGCAAGCTCATTGAGCTTCATGAAGGTACTCAAGATACCCGGAGTGCAAAGAAAGACCTCCTTCTCAGCCAACTTCAAAACCTTTCCATGGAAGAGAATGAAAAGGTAAGTGAACTCCATGGAAGATTCAAAGAAATCCTCAACGGCTTGCATTCCATCAATGAGAAGGTAGAGAACCGAGATCTTATAAGGTATATCCTCAAATCTTTCCCTAGGAATACTTTGTGGTCATCCCTGGTGGATGCCTACAAGGTATCTAAGGATCTTTCAATTATTAAGTTAGAAGATCTATTTTGTAAAATGGAACTACATGAGATCTCTAACCAAAGCCCAAAGGAGAAAGGGTTGGCTTTTGTGGCAGGTAACAGAAGAAAGGAGGAGAAGAACTCCCATCACTTTGCTTTCATGGCTTTAGAAGAGTCAAACAAGAAGAGTGAAGACAAAGCGAGTAGCACCTCAACCGTGCCTTCATCATCTTCGGATGATGAAGAGGTAATCTCTCCCGAGTTAGATAAGTGCTATAGAACGATTGCATGCTTAACTAGTTTGTTGAAGAAATCAAAGAACAAAGTAAAGTTATTAAAATTGAAAGTAGACAAATTGAAAACATCTAAGGATCATGATAACAATAATTTACATGTTAATGCTCTTGAGGATGAGAATAAGGATTTGAAGAGCGAAATTGAAAATCTGAAGAATATCCTTGAGAAGTTTTCAACAAGCTCTAAAACATTAGATATGATTCTAAATTCGTAAAAAGCGGCTTATAACAAGGTTGGTTTGGGTTACCAACCTAAAGAACCTAGTGTCATATCATTAATGTCAGGAACCCATTTTAGATCATCAAATGATTCTAGGGTTCAAAAAGTCAAAAAGAAAATAACTAAGGCATGGGTGCCTAAGTCCTTCATTGTTGATGCATTAGGTCCCAAAATTTGGGTACCTAAAACTTCTATCTTTAGAATTGTATAGCATTGATTGAGGGGGAGCATCCATCAACATGGGTGGTTGATAATGGGTGCTCCAAACAAATGATCGGGGGAAAATTATTTTTGGATACAAATTTAATATGTAAACATGCTTTGGGTTGATGATACGAACTAGCTTGAATTAGAAATATGAATTTCCTAGGATGTTTAGCTTCATTATTGCAAGGTTAAGGTTACTATAATTCTAAAGGTCAGCCACAATATTAGAATAACAGTTTACTTTTGCATTATCTGTTTATATATCTGAGGTCTAAGTTAGGTTTCTTGAATTGCTTGCATTTATATATTTTTAACAATTTCATGTTTTGGTGATCAATATTTTGAATTTTTTGAAATTGTCTAAATTGGATAAATACATGAAGATAGTTTAGTTAACTGCCTCCTTATAGAGAATTTAGACAATTCCATGGCAAATTCATGTTTGTGTGTGATCAATGTATGTTTTTGAAATGTGTTTGAAACTTTCTAAATGAGATAAATGCATGTTGGACAAAATACAACATTATGAATTGTATTGATACACAAAATTTGTTTTAGGATTTTGATACAAACCTGATAGAAAAATTTGGGGATTATAGACTTGATATATATTTTGAACTCACTTAGAATATGTTGATGCAAACTTGTACATGCCTGGTTTTAAGAAGTTTAACCCCCAAGGAAATGAGTTATCAATAGAATGGGGAATTAGGACCATGAATTGCTTAGGATTGAACTCTATAGTTCACTGTAAATCTAGGAGTTAGCCACAATATCAAAATTTACAGTTTATTCTTGCATTATCTTATGATATATCTTAGGCTTAAGTTTCCCTTAATATCTTCGAGATGAACCTAGTTGAGTATGCCATGTTTTTACCATACATGTTATTAGCATTAATCTATGGCATGCAAATTTTGTCTAAGAACAAGATGAACACATAGTTTGAACTAATCATCATAAAAATCTCACAAGGCATCACCAAACAAAGAACAAGCTTCAAAATTCACTACTTAAGTTCTATGTTTTAGTGCCTTCCTTGTATCAAACTAAATTAAGGTTCTAGGAATTTGGATATATATATATGTACATGTATCCCCAACATTTAGCTCATCACATTCAAGTTTACCATGTTTTTTGTAATCACACTTTAAACTTTGTATTTTTGTGTTTTACTCTTGAGTTCTATTATCATCAGAGATGTTGAATGATATGAAAATATACATTTTGGTTAAAGGACCCTCTTTTAGGAACAAATGGATCAAATCTGATTGTATAAGGGTCTAGGAGTGGTTGAGATTTGAACAAACTGTGTTCTGAAATGTTTGAAATCTGATCGGCTTGTCAACAAACCTTCTGTATCCTACCTGATCGGTCCACTGACCGATCAGGTGTCATTCTAATTGGTCTGGTGACCGATCAGATCAGTGCTGATCAGGGAACTCCCAGATCGTTCCAAAGGTATAAGACTACTCCTCAGTCCGATCACCTTTCAACAAATTGTATCAGATTACTTGATCATACTGACACAAACAAATCTGATACAAACCGATTACGATTGGAACATACTCACCATACTTGGAACAAAACCTAATACTGATTCAATACAAACTCATGTTGGAATTTTCAAAATTTATAAGAAAGGGTTGTTTTGAATCATGACTCTTGTTCCTTGATCATGTTTCAGAAATTTTTTTAAAATATTGTATGGAGTCTACACCCCTATTATGGAATGCCAATTATTAATGCAGTCTGATCTTGAATGAATCAGAGTTACAGAAATTTTTCTAAAAACTGATAGTTCATAAAAAAATCAGAAATTTCTCTGTATCAATCATCAGTCTGATGAAGCTGCTTTACTTACTTGTCATATGAAACATATACATGTTTGACCATGCTATAATTTTGTATATGTTTTCATATGCAATTCAAAATTTACCTTTGATTATTTTGGGTTTGGGGAGAGACCTGTGGTTAAGGGGGAGTTATGTTGAAACTTAATAACCATACCCTTTTCGATGTTTGACAAAGGGGGAGAAAATGATTGATTAAGTTTAGGATTAATTATTGGGAGGATTTTGATTCCCTTACAATAATTGACTCTGATTGATCATTAATACCTAAACTTAAATCGGGTTGTTAAACAACAAAAAGGGGGAGATTGTTGATGCAGTCTGGCCCGGTTGTTGTTTTGGTGTTGACAACGATTTAAGTTTGGTTGAGCGAATTCAGATTAAGTCCTAGTCGGGGACTGGGCACGAACCCCGGTGAGTGAAGTCGGGTCCCGGTGAGTGAAGCTGGGTCCTGGTGAGTGAAGCCGGGTGACTGAAACCCTGGTGAGTGAAGCCAGGTCCTAGCTAGGGAAGCTAGGTGATGGAAATCCTGGTGAGTGAAGCCAGGTCCTAGCTTGGGAAGCTAGGTTGAACAAAATCCTGGTGAGTGAAGCCAGGTCCTAGCTTGGGAAGCTAGGTTGAACGAAATCCTGGTAAGTGAAGCCAGGTCCTAGCTTGGGAAGCTAAGTTAAACGAAATCCCGGTGAGTGAAGCCGGGTGATTGAAACCCTGGTGAGTGAAGCCAGGTCCTAGCTTGGGAAGCTAGGTTGAATGAAGTCCCAGTGAGTGAAGCTGGGCACGGAGTCTTGGTCCGGGGGACTGAGCACGAGTCAGAGAAGGCTAGGGAGCTTGTTCTCTGAACTTAGAGTTGATTTGGGAGACTGCTGGATCGGTCTGGTGACCGATCTGGTGACCGATCAGGGAGTTGGCATGAACTCCCTATTGTGGATCGGTCTGGTGACTGATCCAGAGATGTCTGATCGGTCTGGTGACCTATCAGGGAGAGAACAGAAACATTGGTTGGCCTCTGTTCGGCTCCTGATCGATCTGGTGACCGATCAGGGAGAGCTTCTGATCGTTCTGGTGAACGATCAAGGAGAGGTCAGTAGGTTTCAGTGGGAAGCTTGGATCGGACGCTTGACCGATCAAATATCGCGAGTTCCTCATTATGACCGATCAGGATGGATCCTGATCGGTCAGGGAGTGACCTGATCGGTCACCAGACCGATCAGGGCACACCCTGATCGGTCAGGTGATCGATCAGTGGGTCTGGACTGCCGAAGTTGGGGAAAGCCCCAGCAAGAGTTGGATCGGTCAGGTGACCGATCCACGACCTGTGATCGGTCCGGTGACCGATCACAAGAATTTCGTGATTCTTGGTTTCTCACGATGGATCGATCAGGAGGGAGCCTAATCGGTCTGGGCCTATCCTGATCGGTCCAGTGACCGATCAGGGTCCTCTCTGATCGGTCTGGTGACCGATCAGAAGCTGAACTTTAATTCAAAATGCGCTGTCAGAGTTCTGATCGCGTTCTGATTTCTACTGATACACTACTGATATCTGCTCTGAACGTCTGATTATTGATTCTCTGTTGATTTGTTGTGCTAAACAACTGCTAAGTATACAGGTAACTCAGGATTACTCAAGGAGAGTCAAACGGAGGCTTTCGCTACAGCAAGTTTGGCTGTTTGCTTTCACAGGATACAACGTCTTCTGTCTTCTAGCGAACGGCTGGGAAGCTGACCTGAGGCTCGACTGGAGGGAGTCCAGAAGAGGTCAGGGGTAGCTGAGCTGCTTCAGATGAGCAGCTGGGGAGCTGCAGAGGAGCATCTGTGACCTGGGTCTTGGGCAGAGGCTTATGAACGGGTAGCGAAGAAGCCTTAGAGAGAACTTGGAGCTTGATCTCTGTTACGACAACTCTCGATTATACTGTACCTTGAAGCATACTCTTGAGCATCCTTTGAAACTTCTGCAACTTGTGCACCCTGAAGCAGAGGAGAACTTGGCGAGTCCATCAGCAAGTAGATACGAAGAGCTGGGAGCTCTTGCGTGAGAGTTGTGCTGAGTGAGCTTGGTGAAGTGTTTCCGTCTGTGTTCATTGTGCTCTGTAAGTGTGTTTATTATCTCTGTGCTTCTCATTTCATATATGTTGAGACATTGTATGGAGAGGTTTCTCCATCGAGAAGGAGGATTGATTTATCCGGATTTCCAGGGGCTTGAACTGCCGACGATCAAGGGATCGCCCACCTCACGGGCTGTTGGAGACGAGATGGCTATAGAGGGGGGGTGAATATAGCCAGACACCCACAAGTTGCTCTTTTCAAATCTTTCTTTGCACTTAAGTTAGCAGCAGCGGAAACAAAGCATACGCAGAGAAACAATCTTAACAGAAATGCAGAAACAAAGAATACAAACCAAGGATCACTAACAAGGATCGTTTATAAGGTTCGGGGATAACTTGCCCCTACTCCTTGGCGTGCTCGTGAGGTGGGCGATCCCTTGATCGTCGGCAGATCAAGCCCCGGTGAACTCCGGATAGTAGAAGCCTCCTTCTTGGTAGAGAAACCTCTCCACAAGTGATCTCAAGAAGATACAAGTTAAGCACACGAGACACTCGAGAAGACAAGCTCACAAAGATGCACAAGAAAGCTCAAGCACAAAGCAACAGAGAGCACGAACACAGCCCAGCCAAACTTCCCAAGTTTCTGTCTTGTTCGCCACCGCTCCTCTGCATCCAGCTTTGTCTCTTAAGCTCTGCTCACCATCAAAAGCTTCGCCAGCATCCACTGAGCCAGCCTGAACCCACTGACCTCCCTGAGCACTCAGTCCACTGAAGACCTCCTCTCCAGCTGAGTCTCCGTCAGTCGCCAGCTGCTCCAGTTGCCGCTGAAACCTGAGAAGGAGAAACAAATAAACCTGCTCCAAGGAAAGCCTCCCATTGACTCTCCTCCAATGTTTGAATCATCCCTGTAAAGCCTGCACACTCCAATAGAAGCTTAGCAATGCATATCAAACATAAGTAGCGATGTAGCAGAGAATCGGCAGTGAAAACAGACGCGATCAGAGCTTCTGACAGCGTATTTGAATTAAAGTTCTGCGCCTGATCGGTCACCAGACCGATCAGGAAGGACCCTGATCGGTCACCAGACCAATCCAGAAGTCTTCTACACACTCCTGATTGGTCCCCAGACCAATCAGGCTCCAGCCTGATCGGTCACCAGACCAATCAGGCTGCTTCCAGACCAATCAGGAGTCATCCTAATCGGTGATAGTGAGAACCTTGCGACAAATGATCGTTCACTAGACCGATCTGAGCAGTATCCCTGATCGGTCACCAGACCGATCAGGAGCAGATCAGCAGGGGAACTCAACTCACTGTTCGCTCCCTGATCGGTCACCAGACCGATCAGGAGCTGTGCAGTGAGTGAAACACACACTCCCTGATCGGTCACCAGACCGATCAGACATCGCTGGATCGGTCACCAGACCGATCCACGAAGGAGCAGCGTGCCAACTCCCTGATCGGTCACCAGACCGATCCAAGGACGCAGACCTAGCCTTCCAAGCTAGGATTTCATTCACCTTAGCCCTCCAAGCTAAGGATTTTTCAATCTGACTCTCCAAGTTGGGAATTTGCACCTAACCCTCCAAGTTATGACTTTTCACCTAGCCCTCCAAGCTAGGACTTTTCACCTAGCCCTCCAAGCTAGGACTTTTCACCCAACCCCTCCGAGTTAGACCTTCATCCAACCTAGCCCTCCAAGCTAGGCACCTGATCCTCCAAGCCAGGACTTTTCACCTAATTCTCCAAGTTGGGACTTTGCACCTAACCCTCCAAGTTAGGACTTTTCACCTAGCCCTCCAAGCTAGGACTTTTCACCCAACCCTTCCGAATTAGGACTTTTCAACACCTGGCTTCACTCACCAGGACCCGGCTTCACTCACCGGGATTTCCAACACCTGGCTTCACTCACCAGGACCCGGCTTCACTCACCGGGATTTTCAACACCTGGCTTCACTCACCAGGACCGGCTTCACTCACCGGGATTTCCAACACCTAACCCTCCAGGTTAGGATTTCAATCACCCCGTGCCTAATCCTCGATCAGACTTAATCATAATCAGAATCATAGTCAACCTAAACTAAAATCGGTGTCAACACCAAAACAACAATCAGGGCCAGACTGCATCAACAATCTCCCCTTTTTTGTTGTTTGACAACCCGATTTTAAGTTTAGGGATCAATCAATTCAATTCTCATAAGGGAATCATGATCCTTTCCCTATAATAACCATAAACTTAATCAGTCATTCTCTCCCCCTTTGTCAAACATCGAAAAGGGTATGGTTATTAAGTTTGAACATACCTCCCCCTCAAACATGGGTCTCTCCCAAAACCCAAAATAGTCAAAGGTAAAATTTTGCATATGAGAGGCATATACCATAAATGTATCATGGCAACTATGTATATGCATCATACGGCAATAAGTGTGAACTTGCACCTGAAAATATATACAGAAATATATCAAGGTCAAACATGTATATGTTTCATATGACAAGTAAGGAATGCATCTGTATCTGACATATAATCCTGATTGGTCTCCGTGACCGACCAGGTTCATTGATTACGTGATACAGACATATTTCTTGTTAGTCTAGGGAGCGATCAAATTTCAAAAAAATTCCTGAAACTCTGATACATTCCTGATTAGACTGCATTAACAATTTGCATTCCATAATAGAGATGTAGACTCTATTAATATTCGTCATTTCAGAAAAATTTCCGAAACACGACATTAAGAACAAGAGTCATGACTCAACAAACCCTTTCTTATGAATTTGAGCATTCCAACATAGGTTTGTATCAAATCAAGTTTCATTCCAAGTATGATTCGCCAAACCTCATTTTAACACTTGATGTTTCAGAAAAATTTCTGAGGTTAAAGAGTCTCAACAATTCCTTAGAAATGAATTTGTATTCACTTAGTACCAGGTTAGTACCAGGTTCATGTTCTTGGAATAATCAGGTGTGTATAATCAGATTTGTTTGTATCAAAATGATCAGGTAATCTGATATAACTTGATGAAATGAGATCGGACTGAGAAGTAGTCTGATACCTCTGATCAGTGTTGAGCTGATCGGTCACCGGACCGATCAGTATGATTCCTGATCGGTTACCAGACCGATCAGGGTGAGTCCTGATCGGTCGGTGGACCGATCAGGTCTGACACAGAGTGTTTTCTGAACTTGATCAGTTTCAGAAATAGATTTGTTTCAACTCTAAACCATAATACAATCATATTTAACTCTTAACAGTGTTCCATTAAACAACAATAATGTTTTTTTAACCAAAGAAAACAACATGATTTGCATTTCTTTAACTAACATGTATATTATCGAATCATGCAACATCTCCAATAAATCTTGAGAATACAACTCATAAATACAAAGTTCAAAGCATGATTCCAGAAAACATGGTAAATTCGAAAGTGGTCAACATATGATTAGATTTCAAAACATGCCTATATAACACCAGTATCAAGGCATGATCAAGTTTCATGATACAAAAGATGGGATCAAATTTTCAAATCATGCTTATATAACATTAGTATCAAGGTATGATTAAGTTCCCAATTTTTTATCAAGTTCATTTACCATCATAAGCAACACTAAGTGTGAAGGCCTTGAATACATGCCAATTCTTTTGATTCATTTCAATAGCAAGAAAACACTGAACTTAGACCTTAAGTTCATGTTCTTGTCTAATGATGTATTGTGAGATTTTCAATGTGTCCATACTTGTTCTTTAGCATGCATCCATGTTCTACAACACTATTTGAGTCAACACATGAAGGTATTCTCTAAGCATGAATTGAGTATCAAAACATGTTTGTATCAAAGCATGATCATATCAAGAAACCTTAGTTTGATACAAGGGAATCACTAGGTCATAGAAGGTTAAACATTGAATTTTAAAACTCATGGTGATACCTTGTGAGATTTTTATAATGATCAGCCCAAACTATATGTTCATCTTGTTCTTCAACATGCATTTATGTGTTATAACACATACAAGATAATCATGGCATACTTGGACTTGAGATAACACATTTCATAAACCATAACTTGCATGAAAACACAAATTGCAACAATAAAACCAATTCTTTTAAGCAATTCATGCTAAGAGCAAGTTATGTGTGAATCTAAACTCTTCATGCAATTTTTCCAAAACTTGTAGATTTATTTTGAAGCATGGATATACTATCATTCATTGCATGACAATGTCTTCACTACTCAAGTGAAATTTCATAAAACACAAATTGCAGTAAAACATAAATTGCTACAAGAAAACCAATTATTCTAAGCAATTCATGGCAAGAGCAAGTTGTGGGTTAGTCTAAGTCATTCATGTGAATTTGAGGAAATGGTAAGCACATTCCTAACTAGGAATGGCTATATGTTTGGAGCACCAAATATCAACCACCCATGTTGATAGATGCTCCCCCTCAAACTAAGCTATACAATTCGAAAGATAGAGCTTTTAGGTACCCAAATTTTGGGACCTAAAGAATCTTCAATGTAAGACTTTGGCACCCATGCCTTAGTCAATTTCTTTTTGACTTTTTGAACCTTAGAATCATTTGATGATCTAAATTGGGTTCTTGACATTAATGATACAAAGGTTGATTCCTTAGGTCGGTAACCTATACCGACCTTATTGTAAACCGCCCTTTGGGAATTGAGTATCATGTCTAAGGTTTTAGAGCTAGATGAGAATTTCTCAAGAACATTCTTGAGATTTTCAACTTTGCTCTTTAAGTCCTTATTGTCATTCTCAAGGGTTCCGTTATGGAAGTCATTAATATCCTCAACCTTAGAGGATTTTAATTCTTTTACTTCCAACTTCAATGACTTAACCTTATTCTTAGATTTCTTTAACAATTTGGTTAAACATGCGATAGCTCTATAGCACTTATCCAACTCGGGAGAGATTACCTCTTCATCATCCGAAGATGATGAAGGCGCGGTTGAGGAGTCACTTGATTCATCACTCTCCTCCTTTGACTCTTGTAGTGCCACTAGAGCCACGTGACAGTGGATGTCCTCCTCCTCCTTGTCAATCTTCTTCTTCCTTTTGTTTCCTGCCACAAAAGCAAACTCTTTCTCCTTGGGGCCTTGGTTAGAGATCTCATGTAGCTCCATCTCACAAAATAAGTCCTCTAACTTAACAAGAGATAAGTCCTTGGAAACCTTGTAGGCATCCACCATGGATGACCACAAAGTATTCCTAGGGAAGGCTTTGAGTACATACCTCACTAGGTCTCTATTGTCTACCTTTTCATTGATGGAGTGGAGGCCATTCAATACATCTTTGAATCGACAATGAAGCATACTTACAGTTTCATTTTCTCCCATTGTCAAGTTCTGGAGTTGGCTGTGAAGGAGATCCTTCTTGGCAGTCCGGGTGTCTTGAGTTCCTTCATGAAGCTCAAGAAGTTTATTCCATAGATCTTTGGCAGAGGTGAAGGGGCAAACCTTGATTAGATGTTCTTTGGTCATCCCACATTGCAAGGTCACGACAGCTTTGGCATTTGCTTCCCCCTTCTTGACTTGCTCAGCCGACCAACTTGAAACCACAAGCTCATTTCCCTCATGATCCTTAGGAGGGGGGAAACCCTCCTTCACTGAGAACCATATGCTCATGTTGGTTTTGAGGTAGAACTTCATCCTTGACCTCCAATATGGAAAATCTGTGCCGTCAAAGAATGGAGGTCGGTTTGTGCTCATTCCTTCTCTTCCAGCCATCGTTGTTGTAAGCTCTCGAATGTTAAGTCGCTTGTACAGAGCTCCTCGCTCTGATACCACTTGTTGGAGACGAGATGGCTATAGAGGGGGGTGAATATAGCCAGACACCCACAAGTTGCTCTTTTGAAATCTTTCTCTGCACTTAAGTTAGCAGCAGCAGAAACAAAGCATACGCAGAGAAACAATCTTAACAGAAATGCAGAAACAAAGAATACAAACCAAGGATCGCTAACAAGGATCGTTTACAAGGTTCGGGGATAACTTGCCCCTACTCCTTGGCATGCCCGTGAGGTGGGCGATCCCTTGATCGTCGGCAGATCAAGCCCCGGTGAACTCCGGATAGTAGAAGCCTCCTTCTCGGTGGAGAAACCTCTCCACAAGTGATCTCAAGAAGATACAAGTTAAGCACACGAGACACTCGAGAAGACAAGCTCACAAAGATGCACAAGAAAGCTCAAGCACAAAGCAACAGAGAGCACGAACACAGCCCAGCCAAACTTCCCAAGTTTCTGTCTTGTTCGCCACCGCTCCTCTGCATCCAGCTTTGTCTCTTAAGCTCTGCTCACCATCACAAGCTTCGCCAGCATCCACTGAGCCAGCCTGAACCCACTGACCTCCCTGAGCACTCAGTCCACTGAAGACCTCCTCTCCAGCTGAGTCTCCGTCAGTCGCCAGCTGCTCCAGTTGCCATTGAAACCTGAGAAGGAGAAACAAACAAACCTGCTCCAAGGAAAGCCTCCCATTGACTCTCCTCCAATGTTTGAATCATCCCTGTAAAGCCTGCACACTCCAATAGAAGCTTAGCAATGCATATCAAACATAAGTAGCGATGTAGCAGATAATCGGCAGTGAAAACAGACGCGATCAGAGCTTCTGACAGCGTATTTGAATTAAAGTTCTGCGCCTGATCGGTCACCAGACCGATCAGGAAGGACCCTGATCGATCACCAGACTGATCCAGAAGTCTTCTGCACACTCCTGATTGGTCCCCAGACCAATCAGGCTCCTGCCTGATCGGTCACCAGACCAATCAGGCTCCAGCCTGATCGGTCAACAGACCAATCAGGCTGCTTCCAGACCAATCAGGAGTCATCCTGTTCGGTGATAGTGAGAACCTTGAGACAAATGATCGTTCACTAGACCGATCTGAGCAGTATCCCTGATCGGTCACCAGACCGATTAGGAGCAGATCAGCAGGGGAACTCAACTCATTGTTCGCTCCCTGATCGGTCACCAGACCGATCAGGAGCTGTGCAGTGAGTGAAACACACACTCCCTGATCGGTCACCAGACCGATCAGACATCGCTGGATCGGTCACCAGACCGATCCACGAAGGAGCAGCGTGCCAACTCCCTGATCGGTCACCAGACCGATCCAGGGACGCAGACCTAGCCTTCCAAGCTAGGATTTCATTCACCTTAGCCCTCCAAGCTAAGGATTTTTCAATCTGACTCTCCAAGTTGGGAATTTGCACCTAACCCTCCAAGTTAGGACTTTTCACCTAGCCCTCCAAGCTAGGACTTTTCACCTAGCCCTCCAAGCTAGGACTTTTCACCCAACCCCTCCGAGTTAGACCTTCATCCAACCTAGCCCTCCAAGCTAGGCACCTGACCCTCCAAGCCAGGACTTTTAACCTAATTCTCCAAGTTGGGACTTTGCACCTAACCCTCTAAGTTAGGACTTTTCACCTAGCCCTCCAAGCTAGGACTTTTCACCCAACCCTTCCGAATTAGGACTTTTCAACACCTGGCTTCACTCACCAGGACCCGGCTTCACTCACCGGGATTTCCAACACCTGGCTTCACTCACCAGGACCCAGCTTCACTCACCGGGATTTTCAACACCTGGGTTCACTCACCAGGACCAGGCTTCACTCACCGGGATTTCCAACACCTAACCCTCCAGGTTAGGATTTCAATCATCCCATGCCTAATCCCCGATCAGGACTTAATCATAATCAGAATCATAGTCAACCTAAACTAAAATCGGTGTCAACACCAAAACAACAATCAGGGCCAGACTGCATCAACAACGGGCATGCCAAGGAGTAGAGACAAGTTATCCCCGAACCTTGTAAATCCTCTTCGTTAGCATTTGTGACTGTCTATTTAGTTTCTGCTTTTGTCTTTGCTTCCGCTGCTAACCATCAAAGTGCAGAAACTTTGAAAAGAGCTAAGTTTTTTTGTCTGGCTACATTCACCCCCTCCCCTCTCTAGCCATCCAAGCACCAACAAACAATACAATTCGCTGGTCGGCAGAAGAGGCAGATTCCGGAAGGCTCAAACCCCAGATGGAAAAGGTTGTTTCTCCTTCCGAGGGAGGGGAGTCTATTCCCTTATCTTCCCCCGTTCCACCAGCTGCTGCTCCGGAGGCAGGCGTCCTAGTCCCCGGCTCTCCTTTAATTGACCCTGCCGAGGCTCCGAAGGGTAAGGAGGTATTGCACACCCAATATAGGCTGAAACTCGGTCGTCTTCAAAAGAGGCTGGATTCGGCATTAGAGGCTTCCATGCACTCTTCCCCCCAGCGCAGTTGAAGGAGGTTCCTGCGGAGGGGCCCTTGTCCGAGAGGACTTCCAGTTATGAGGAGGGTGACTCTGGCCCCTCTACACTGCCCCTGGAGCTCCTGTTGTCCAACTACTTCCTCCGCGCAGGGGCTTGTCGCCTTCCAGGAGCCGGGATGACACCTCAAGGTCCCAAGGAGGAGCGGCCGTACGAGTCTATGCGGGACCACTAACCACTCTCCGCGAGATCCTTCTAAAGGTGTATGTTACTGTTACATAGGATATTTTCTTGTATGTTCTATAATTCCTTAGTGCAATGACAGGCGGCTGAAGACTGTCTGACAGCCAGCCGTGGCTTGTATGCCTGGCCCCAGATTGAAACCTTAATCCATCGAGCCCTGAGAGCAGAAGCCGCAGCTGACCACGAGCATCGGGCGGGAGTTATGCAAGCGGGGGTTAGCCGAGCTCTACGGGTGATGGTGGAGCATCAGCTGAATGCCCTAATGGCCAAAGAGTCCGCCCCTACATAGTTCCCAGCACCGGGAATGGTTGGCCTCCGACCGGGCGGTGACCCTTACCAAGGACCTGCTCCAAGTGACCCACGAGCTGGATCAACTTCAGATGAGAGAGAGAAAGTTGTTGCGCAATACCAGACTTATGGAGGTCTCGACCGATAGGTTGAACGCGCGCGTTCAGAACCAAGCGCAGCAGCTCAGCCATAAGGAGTCCGACCTCATGATGGTGACTGATTGCTTATCTGTCTTCGAGGATGACCTGTCCCAGGCTCGATCAGAGGTATGGGCCGCGTCAGACAGACTCAGGGAGGCCCTGGCAGAGCAAGATAGAATGTCTGCCGAGATGGAACAGCTGAAGCGCACCAAAGAGGCTGCTGAGGCCGAGCTGTGCGACCTTCGAGCGGCTGAGGCTTCAGCACTAGAGGGGCTGAGGCAGACTTCAAAGCCATGTTCTTGGAATCGGATGAAGTTGGCGATATCCTTACGGACCAGGTAATGAAGCGCTTGAAGCAAGACTTCCACGGGGCCATTGACCAGTTGAAGAAGGCTCAACTTCTGCCTCCAGATGCTGACCCGAGTTTATGAGGGTCAACCAGGTTTGGGAGGAGCTCCCTCTCGAGGACCAAGAGTTGTAGGATTATGTGTTTACCAGGGCGCTTGGCCCTGCTGTATCCATTTTGATAAAAATGATAACGCTTCTTTACCTTGTTGTTGTTGGTGCAGAAAGCACCCAAGTCGAACCTGTATTTTGATAATGGCAAAAGGGTTCAAAAGTTAAGGTATAATGTTTATCTAACATCTTACTCAAGTGTGCAGGAAAAGTCCTAGCGAAGGACTGCTAGGCACCTGGCGAAGGAATGCCAGGATACAAAGCCCTAGCGAAGGACTGCTATGTCAGGATACAAAGCCCTAGCGAAGGACTGCTAGGCACCTGGCGAAGGAATGCCAGGATACAAAGCCCTAGCGAAGGACTGCTAGGCACCTAGCGAAGGAATGTCAGGAGACAAAGACCTAGCGAAGGACTGCTAGGCACCTGGCGAAGGACTGTTGGGCAAAAGTCCAACCGGAAGAGCCGGTTGGCATCAGGTACATTCTCCCGAGAGGAGTAGGTGAGGACGCGTTCCCCGTCGAGGGAATAGTAGGCGTCGGTTCGACCTAGGGCACCATTTTGGAGGCCCAAAGTCAGAACCAAGACAGCAAAGGCTGTATAAAATTAATATATTATTGCTCTGTGTTGTTTTGGACTAACCCTGGATGCAGGACCGAAGGAACGAATGTCTGCAGCTCAAAGAACCTCAAAGGAGTGAGGCAGCAGCTGACTAGGACGCCCGGAGTGTCCCGGGCGCCCCCAAGGTGAACACAAAACAGATGGAGCAAGTGTTCGCTTTAACACCTTACTGGGCGGGGCGCCCCCGTGCTCCCGGGCGCCCACCATGCTCTCGGGCGCCCCCAGCATCCCGGGCGCCCCTAGCTCAAGCTAACGAAGCAAGCCAGCGAGAAGCCAACAGGATAAGAGCCTGACCCGGTCAACCCGGGCGCCCCCAGCGTCCTGGGCGCCGCAGTCAAGATCTGATCCCGAGTTTGAAGGGATCAGAGCTGACCGAGAAGAACTCGGATCAGCTGACACGTCGGGGGGCGCCCCCGACTTTTCGGGCGCCCCCAGGGGCTATAAATAGGCCCTCGACCCCAAGGCTTCGAACTCAATTCTTCCAACGCATTCATGCTCGCGCTTTGCTCCGGAAACCTCCCAACTCGAGATACAAGCGCCGACGACGTCCCTCTGCTCCGAAAATCCAATCTACAACGGACGTCGGTAACGAAGAGTCTCTTTTAAAGTTTACTGCACTAGTCTTGTAATACTTCTTGTAAACTGTTTTTGCGACATATAGAATTGCCCGCAGAAAACGGTCAACGACCGTGGGCCTTGGAGTAGGAGCCGACCGCGACTCCAAACCAAGTAAAAGACTTGGTGTTTGCGTGTGTTTGATTTAAATTTCCGCTGCGTAATTTCTCTAACTGTTAATCCGAACGTTTAACGATATTCACCCCCCCCTCTATCGTTTCTCTTGATCCAACAAGTGGTATCAGAGTGGGGAAGCTCAAATTTGGTGCAACCACCAGTTTGAGAATTTTTCGCATTTTTTTAATTACTTTTCTTCTACTTTTTCGAAGTTTTCTCGTTAATCGAGGTTGGTGCAACACCCCTCGATAATTATTTCTCTTTATCCCGCACTACTAATCCAAGACCAAGTCTTGGGATATTTTCTTTCCTTTTAGTTTATTTTTTCAGATAAAATGGCCATGCAAGAAGGCTTCAGCACCGCAAGACCACCTCTCTTCAGTGGGGATGACTTCTCCTACTGGAAGAGCAGAATGGAGGTCCACCTGAAAACTCAGGTGGACATGTGGATAATCATCCAGGCCGAACTGGAGATTCCGAAAAATGCTGAAGGAGTACCTCAAACCTACACAGAGTGGGACACCGCTCTAAAACGGAAAATTGAAGCTGATGCAAAGGCGACCCAGACCCTCCAATGCGGCTTAACAAAAGAGGAGCTGAACCGGGTGGGTCCATTCAACAGTGCCAAGGAGCTGTGGGGGAAACTGATCGAGTTGCACGAAGGAACATCAGACACTCGGATCAGCAAGAGGGATCTCCTCTTGAACAAGCTATATATGATCAAAATGACCGACAACGAAACAGCAGCTCAGCTTCACGCCCGAATTCAAGAATTGATGAACGGACTACACACCATCGGTCACAAGGTAGAAAACCGTGACCTAATAAGGTACGCTTTAAATGCTTTCCCGAGAAACACCTTGTGGGCATCTATGGTAGATGCATACAAGGTTTCAAGAGATCTTTCAAAAGTTAAATTAGATGAATTGTTCTCTGAATTAGAATTACATGAATAGACTAACTGCAATCTGGCCGAGAAAGGTATTGCCTTTGTTGCAGGTAAAACAGGAAGGGCAACCAAGAAGAAGCCTTATCCTGAACCCGAGTCTAACTCAGACTCAGACTCAGAAGATGAAGGAGATCGACCAAAGCTGGTCCGACTGGCCCGGAACTACTACAAGGAATTGAAGAACCAAACCAACAGAAGGAAAGCCAGCCGAAGAAAGGATGAACCAGCAGAACCCTCAAATGAAAAGAACAAACCCAACGTGACCTGCTACGAGTGCAAGAAGAAGGGCCACTACAAGACCGAGTGTCCGAACCTAAAGGAGACCAAGAAGAATAGAAGGAAAAAGACACTTCAAGCATCGTGGTATGAGTCCTCCTCCGAAGAAGAAGAAGAGGTCCCACAGTCAAACCTGCTCGCACTAACCACCTCAGAAGAAGTCGAGACCGAGTCAGAATCAGAACAGGACGATGGAAGACTGACATTCTCAGAGGACGGCGAAATCAAGGTAAGTGGTTTTACTAGAAGTCAGTTAAATAAGTTAATTTCGTATCTTTCTCGAGATTTGGCAAAAGCTAAACTCCGAGTCGAATCCCTCCGACAGGAAGTAAAACTCCTGAAAGAGGGAGCTGACTCTAGACCCTTAACTGAGAAGGTTCAAGAAGGAACCTCTACTCAAGTTGAAAAACTTGGGAAAGAGAACTCCTCCCTGAAAACTCAGGTCAAGGATCTTAGATCAGCTTTAGAACGATTTACTTCTGGTTCCAAGAATCTTGACATGATTCTTGGAAAATAGAAATCGGTTCTAAATCGATCCGGACTAGGCTATAGAACCAAATCTAGACAAAGATCCTACTTTGCTGTACTGAATCAGTCCAGAAATAAAGTTCAGGCATGGGTACCTAAACTGTACCTGAACGAACAAACTGGATCAAATCAGTATTGGATCCCCAAGGACAAGATTCACATCTTGCCTAACCATTATCGTGGCTTTAGTCCAGGGGGAACCAAATTAAAAACTATATTTATTGTTAGATAAAATTCAACTCTTGATTACAATTTGCTTGTTTGATTGTTTATTTAATTTCTGCAATTTACCATGCTTAGACTTAGGAATGGTTAGTTTAAGGACTGAACCAACTTAACTGAAATTTGAATAACATAGTATTGGGTGGCGGTGAGATGATAGTACGTTAGGGAAACCAATTCTAATAAGGTCAAGTATTCTCTACTTGGTCTCTTTAGACTGGTGAAACTAGTCGAAGCTACCGATCCAAGACCCAAACTAGTTAGACCAGAATCTTTCAAAGATTAATTTTGAAAATGAAATTTCATTAAAAGGCTTTGTCAATGAAAGAGTTGATGATCCAATAAGGCTACGGCCAAAGAAGGCCTAGTGCCTCGCCAAGACCTGGAAGCCAATTTTTGAAATTCAAATTCAAATTATTCTTTGTCAAATTCGAATCTAACACAAATTTTTAGTTAGTTGTAGACTTAAACATTCTTTTCAAAATTAATTAAGTTTTTTAAAATAAATCATGTTTTTCAAAAATTCTTTTATCAAAACCTGTCTCACAAAACCTATAATGCTAACGTGATTGAAAACCCTAGATTTGGGTGAGACAAACTAGGCAGTGAAAATCAATTTAAGCTATTCCTGACTCTAATTGGATCCAAATCAACAAAACTCTTTATGTGTAGGAACATAAAGATTTGGACCAATGGATGTTGGATAGCGGTTGCTCAAGACACATGACTGGAGATAAATTGAAATTCACCAAACTCAAGTTCAAGAACCTAGGCTCAGTGGCATTTGGCAACAATGCTATACTCAAGGTAATTGGGTCAGGTAATATTGAACTGAAATCTAACTTTGTTATTAAGAAAGTTCTTTTGGTTGAAAACTTCAATTTTAACTTGCTTAGCATAAGTCAGTTATGTGATTCTGGTTATATAGTCACTTTCAACAATTCTAACTGCCTGATTAGAAACGTACAAGACTCAGAAATCATGCTTAAGGGCACTAGGAAAAATAATGTTTACACTATAAACCTTCCCCTTGTACCTAAATGCATGTTAACTCAGTTAGAACAATCAAACCTCTGGCATAGGAGACTAGGTCACACTAACCTAAGAATTATTTCAAAAAACACCCAACTTAGCCTAATTAAAGGTATTCCCAAAATTAAAAACCATGAAAACTTAATATGTGAATCATGCAATCAAGGCAAACAAACCAGATCTAATCACAAACTAATTCAATCTGATCTAACTCAAACCACACTTGAGCTCCTGCACCTTGACCTATTTGATTCACACGGAGCCAAGTCACTAAGCGGAAACCGGTACTGCTTAGTAATAGTTGATGATTACTCAAGGTTTACCTCGGTTAGGTTTCTAAAGACCAAAGATGAAACCCTAAACCTACTTAATGAATTCTATAAGTTAATTGAAAATCAAAACGATACTAAAATCAAAAGACTTAGGAGTGACCACGGGGGAGAATTTGAAAATCAACGGTTCGAGGAATTCTGTAAGGTAAATGGATACATATATGAATTTTCGTATCCTAGAACCCCCTAACAGAATGAGATAGTCGAAAGAAAAAATAGAACTCTACAGGAAGCCGCTAGGGCTATGCTCAATGAATTTAACTTAGCCAACCAATATTGGGCAGAAGCAATTAGTACGGCTTGCTACATCCAAAATAGGGTCCTGATCAACAAGCGACATAACAAAACACCTTATGAACTATATTACCCTAGACTTCCAAATCTACACTACCTAAGGGTCTTTGGATGCAAAGTTCATATCCTAAACACCAAAGACTACTTAGGAAAATTCCAGTCTAATTCAACCCCAGGCATCTTCCTAGGATATTCATCAACAAGTAGAGCCTATAGGGTTTACAACAACCAAACCAAGAAAATCGAAGAAACAACTAATCTAATATTTGATGAAGAAAGTAACTCAAATCCAAATCTAACTTCATCAAACACTAATCAAGAAGATAATCAACAAGTTGGTGAATCCTTAATTGAACCCATAAACGAACTAACTATTGAACCAACTAGTGAGTCAAATGAACCAATTATTGAACCAATAATTGAACCAACTCAAAGAGTGGAATCAAATAGTGGACAAAACCAACCAGTCGGACCTGAGGCTGAACCAAGTTCTAGAAAACCCAAGAAACCCAGACTCAGTCACCCAACCGATCAAATTGTGGGTGATCCAACTCTAGGAGTCAGGACTAGATCCTCCTATAGAAACCTTAGTCAAATAGCAATGATTTCAAAAATAGAACCTAAGACTATAGATGAAGCCCTACCTGATCCTGATTGGATCATAGCTATGCAAGAAGAATTAGCCCAATTTTAGAGGAACCAAGTCTGGGAACTAGTACCTAAACCTGAAGGTAAATCCATCATTGACACTAAGTGGGTCTTTAGGAATAAGCTGAATGATCAAGGAGAAATAGTCAGAAATAAAGCCCGCTTAGTAGCAAAGGGGTTCAGCCAAGTAGAAGGGTTAGATTACGATGAAACATATGCCCCAGTAGCTAGACTTGAGTCCATTAGGATGTTATTAGCCTTTGCATCCCATAAAGGATTTAAGCTATACCAAATGGATGTAAAGTCAGCCTTTCTAAATGGATTCATTAAAAAAGAAGTTTATGTAGGACAACCCCCTGGGTTTGAGGACTTAGAAATACCTGACCACGTTTACAAACTTACTAAAGCACTATATGGATTAAAACAAGCACCTAGGGCCTGGTATGAACGCTTATCAACTTACTTAATTTCTAAAGAATTTAAACAAGGTCAAATTGACTCAACCCTATTTATTAAGACCCTAGGAAAAGAGATATTTATTGCCCAAATCTACGTAGATGACATAATCTTTGGGTCCACCAACTCAAACTTTCTAAAAGAATTTGTTAAAATAATGGAAAATGAATTTGAAATGAGCTTAGTTGGTGAGCTTAACTTTTTCCTAGGGTAACAAATTAAACAAACTAGAGATGGAAACTATGTCCATCAATCCAAATATGCTAAAGAGTTAATAAAGAAATTTAAAATGGATAACTCTAAAAGCATAAGTACCCCCATGGCCACTAATGTAAAAATAAATAGTGACCCTGATGGTAAACCAGTAGACCTTAAATTCTCTAGAAGTATGATAGGTAGTCTACTGTACCTTACAGCCAGCAGACCTGACATCCTTTTTACTGTAGGAATGTGTGCTAGATACCAAACCTGTGCTAAGGAAACACACTTAGCCGCCCTAAAAAGAATACTAAGATATGTCAAGGGCACACTAAATGTAGGGATTTGGTATCCTAGGACCTCAACCTTCAACTTGTCAGGATACTCGGACTCTGACTATGCAGGTTGTAAATTAGATAGAAAGAGCACAAGTGGAAGCTGCCAACTGTTAGGACAGAGTCTAGTAAGTTGGTGCAGCAGAAAACAACATTGTGTAACTCTATCCACAACAGAAGCTGAATATGTTGCCTTAGGAGAATGTGTAGCACAACTTTTATGGATGATGCACACTCTTAAGGACTTCCATCTCAGCTACACCCAAACTCAGGTCTACATTGACAATATTAGCTCAATCAATCTAACTAAGAACCCAATCCAACATTCCAGAACTAAACACATAGAAGTTAAACATCACTTTGTAAGAGACCATGTAGCCAGGAGTGAAATAGTACTTAAGCATATAGACTCTAAATCCAACCTAGTTGACATATTTACTAAACCGCCACCTGAATTTGAGTTCAGCTCACTAAGAAGGCAGTTAGGATTATGTTTGGTAGAATAGGTTTACTCTATTTTTTTAGTTTTCTTACTACTTTACTCATTTCAAAATCAGTTTTTAAAGTAGTTTTTAAAATGCTTTCAAAATCAGCTTTTACTTAGTTTTGAAAAGGTTTGAAAAATAAATTTTTCAACTTAGTTTTATTTTAAAAACTACCCCCTTCAAAACTAGGGCTTTTTCGCAAATGGACTTAGCCTAGGCCCTAACCCTAGAAATGCATGCACATATAGATTTAGAAGCCAGCATCTCACAAGCACCTTCGGGTACTTTTGATTGATAACCTAGAATGGGTTGAGATGCTTAGGTCGTTGCCTTAATTCAAGATGCTTTAAGTCAGTGCATCTGCAGTAATTGGAGCACTAAATACAACTTACACAGTAATCAAGTTAAGTGTCAAGTTTAGAAAATCTAACTTGAACAGAACACTTAACTTGACTAACCCTAGCAAAACCTACTGTTTATAACAGTTAGTAAGTAGCTGATTGGGTTAGACAAGACCCTAAAAGAGAAAATTGAAACTGATTTGGTTTAGTTCATATCCTGAATTGGCTCAGTACAGCAAATTATGTAATTTATTATTTGCATTTATTATCCTTTTTCTGTTATATTTCTTTGTTTTTGATATATGGCAAAGGGGGAGAGATAGAAAGGAGAGAGTTTAAATTTTTTTCTAAATCCAAAATTTCAAACGCTATCCTTTATTCAAAAAGTACAAAATTCTTCCAAGTTCTCAAAACCTTCTAAGTACTTTAGACTTAAATTTTCAAAACTTTAGTAAGTACTTTAAGTTTTTCAAAATTCTTTCTTAGTACTCAAACTTAAGTTTTCAAATCAAAATTCTTCCAACTTAAGTTTTTCTTCCAAGTATTTAAACTCAAGTTTACAAAAACTGAAGTTTTCAAAAAAAATTTCCTAAGTACTTAAAACTAAATTTTTTTGCAAAGGTTCCTAAGTACTTAAAACCAAAATTTTTACTTAAAACTAAAATTTCTTCAAATTTTCCTAAGTACTTTAAGTTTTTCAAATGTTACTAAGTACTTTAAACTTTTTGAGTACTTTAAACTTAAGGCTTCAAAATTTTTCTTAGTACTCAAAATTAAGTTTTCAAAATCCTTCTTAAGTCTTCAAATTTGTCTGAGTATTTACAAGTATAAATTTTCTAAAGTGCACAAACAAAAATTAATTTGGAAAATATATCGTTAAAGCTTAAATTGAAAATTTTCTAAGAAAAAATTAATTCCATCTTTAGACTTAGAATTTATTTTCAAAAAACCCCATGAACTTTTGAAAAATCTAGGGGGCGATTCCTTCCAGGGGGAGGAAACAAAATTTCATTTTACTTGTTCTGATTAACTTAACTTTTTGAACCAAGGTTGCCATAATCTAAAAGGGGGAGATTGTTGGTGCAGAAAGCACCCAAGTCGAACTTGTATTTTGATAATGGCAAAAGGGTTCTAAAGTTAAGGTATAATGTTAATCTAACATCTTACTCAAGTGTGCAGGAAAAGTCCTAGCGAAGGACTGCTAGGCACCTGGCGAAGGAATGCCAAGATACAAAGCCCTAGCGAAGGACTGCTAGGCACTTGGCGAAGGAATGCCAGGATACAAAGCCCTAGCGAAGGACTGCTAGGCACCTGGCGAAGGAATGTCAGGAGACAAAGACCTAGCGAAGGACTACTAGGCATCTGGCGAAGGACTGCTGGGCAAAAGTCCAACCGGAAGAGCCGGTTGGCATCAGGTACATTCTCCCGAGAAGAGTAGGTGAGGACGCGTTCCCCATCGAGGGAACAGTAGGCGTCGGTTCGACCTAGGGCTCCATTTTGGAGGCCCAAAGTCAGAACCAAGATAGCTAAGGCTGTATAAAATTAATATATTATTGCTCTGTGTTGTTTTGGACTAACCCTGGATGCAGGACCGAAGGAACGAGTGTCTGCAGCTCAGAGAGCCTCAAAGGAGTGAGGCAGTGATAAGTACCATTTTATTGATTATTTTAGTTGCTAAAATCCATGTTTGACCCATGTTTTACTTGCTTAATTGTGAATTTACCCTAGGTTTTAGAACTTCCTCTTATTTTGGACTTAATTGCAAATTTACACATATTTAGATTATTTGGCCACTAAATTTTTTATCTATTTTTGTAGGCATAAAAAGTTCATGGACCTAGGGCATACTGGGTCAAACTTGAGTTAGAAGTGGACCTGGATCGAGTTATCAAGCTTTGGATTAATCTGGGCCGTCCGACTCAAAAGCGGCTAGATCTGAGCCATCCGGGACCATCTGAAGCAATTCGATCTAGGGTTAGGGTTGATCAAGCACTCTGATCAAGATCTGAAGGTTTCATCCCAATCAGAGCTCATTCAACCGTTGGATCAAGCTCAGAGGGCTCTAGATTGTTCATTCAAAGATTAAGTTGATCTGGACCATCTGTTGCACATCTGGAGGATCCGAGCTACCACGAGGCAGATCCTGACCTCTGATCAACATCCTCAAAGTTTGGCTCAAATCAGAGCAAGATCAGCCGTTGCATTTCCTCAAATCAATCTGAGTCGTCCAATGCTAATTACTTAAGGAAAATTCACCCGCAGCTTAGCCTTGTCGCGTCTCCGTTGTTCCTCGTGTTCTTCTTCATAGTTCTTCATCGTTCTTCAGTAGTTCTTCAATCCAAAGGGCGCGACCACCTCAACTCTTCATCTCGATCAAGATTTGGATCATTGGAGATAGCTTGGGTGGAGAATTCAGCTCAAATTTCATCCGGACAGAGTTTGTTTGAGGGTTTCGACATCTCTGCTACCCAATCGCTTGTTTCTCGTCCACAAGCCATTTCCGATCGTTTGAGCTGCTTGTAGGGGTTCTCAGGTGAGCTCAGATGTTCCTCAAATCATCATCGTAATCCATCCATTGAGATAGAAGAGATTGGACTGGAAAATTCCAGCCGCGTGTAGTTTGAGCAGAGTTCATCAATCCAAGCTGCGCTCCACTGATTTGCTGAGCTTAGGGGTTCGAGGCCAGCCTTTGCGTGACGAACAAAGAGACCTTGAGCTAATGGAGTAATTGGGGTTTAGATTTTTTTGTTGCAATTTCATGTTTCTAGCTGTAATTTCCATTACTGCTTTAGTTTCGTTTCTGTTTCTTTGTTTCAGATTAGTTAACTTCGTTTACTGCATTGTTACAGCTTAAATTAGGGTTCAATCTTCAAGTTAAGTAGTTTAGGAACTTGTTTAGTGAACATTTGGTTTCAATTTCAGTTGATTTCCTATTCTAATTCTTGCATATCAGCTGCGTATCAGCCTTTACTCTGTTCTGCAATTTCATGTCAGTTCTGAATTTTTCAGCTTGTTTCCAATTCTATTTATGTTCAGCTTAATTCTCGCAATTAGAGATCACATTTAGTGAGTTTATGTATTAGATTCGAGTTTAATTCTCAGTCGATTTTATTTCTGAATTTAAGTTCAGCTTGTGGCGGATCAAACCCCAAAGTCAATTGACTTCTGAAATCTGCATTCATTCCTGTTTCAGTTTGTTTCTGAGTTAGTATTAGCTGTTTACAACAGCTTGATTCAATTGCAATAAGTCTTCTGTGACTTAGTCTTTATAGGCTTGAAAAATGTTGGATCGTTTCTGAAATTTAAGAATTTTGTATCAAGTTAACTGGGCAGTGCTTGCATTCGAATTGTGTCTGAATTGTCATCAACATTCCTGCAAATTAACTTCGGTTCTGAACACTTGCTTCAGTTTGGTTACCTGAGATTCTAATTTTCATTGCTGCAAGTTTATCTCAGTTCTGAAATCGTGATCCACTTTTGATTGCTTCCGAATTTCAGTTCCATTCCTGTTGTCTTCAGTTTCAACTTTGCATTGTGTATCAAGCTGCAAGTCAGCTGCTCATTTCCGAAATTGAGCCAAGTAATCGTGGGGTCTTCTTTAAGCTTTTCTGAACTTAGACGAGGGACTCGAACTCAGCTTGCCCTGATCGTTTGTCTGAAATCGAATTGATCTGCATTTCTGAAATTGATCCTGCCTTGACAGTTTCTGAATTATGCTGAATGTTGTTATTGAATTTTTGTATCAACTTCTCTTCTGCGTATCAACTTGAAGATTTAATTGGTTTGTGCTTGAGCTGTGATTTCCATTTATGCATTTGAGTTTAGCTCTGAATCCTTGTTTGACTTCCAATTTATTTTGACTATTAATCCAGTTTTCTGCAGCCTAGTGTGCATTTCTGCAACTTGCCTCAGTGATTCGGAATTGCAGATCCATTGCAATCGAAATTAGTTGTGTTTGCATCCCGCTTGTATCAAGTTTAGTGTTCATGACTGCAAATTGGGTTAAAGTTCCTGCATTAGTATCAACCAAAAACTCTGTTGTTAGCATTTAATTACAATTTGAATTCAGATTGCTTTTCTACATTCGGTTGAGTTGCTTTGGTTAATTCGGTTTCCATTTGATTGAGTGTTAATTGCCATCACTTTGTTCAGCTTATTAGCTAAGTTTCTTTCATGTTTATTGCGAATTCATTTCAGATTGCAACCCAAAACTCAAGCTTTATTTGAAACCCAAAATTCACAAACGACACATAAACCAAGCTTGAATCAAACAAACTCTCAACTAGTCCCGAGGAAAAATACGACCTGTGGCCCCTTTACTACGTTTTCATATTTTTGATTGCAAAAAGGGTTTCCAGCATTATTCATATTTAAATTTGAGACTCACATTCGTGACAGTCTATTTTGGGTCCGTCAAATTTTTGACGCCGTTGCCGGGGAAGCAACTAGTTGATTTGTTTGATTTTTGCTTGTATGCTTTTGGACATATCATTGGGTTCTATTTTATTTTGCTTTATCTTTTGTATACGGGTACTGCCATTATTCTTGTTTGTTTTGTGACAGGACTGCCAGTTCAAAATGTTTCCATTTACTTACCAGCAGCCGTGTCAACAATTCCAACAATATCAGCAACCAAATCAAGATTTTCAACAACCCTATTCGAATTTTCAACAACCAAATCAGTTTTTTCAGCCACAATTTCAGCAAGGGTAGCCTTTCCAAAATTTTCAGCAAAATCAACCAAATTTCCAGCCACCAATTCAGAATGGGCAGCCACAATTCCAGGGTTTTGAGCAACCAATTCAGCAATTCCAGCCCCAATTTCAGCCACCTTATCAACAAGATCAATCACTTTTTCGAGGAATTCAGCAAGGGTGTTTAGATAATCAGAATTTTCAGCAACCTCCCTTCCATTAAGTTCAACCAAACCAAGGATTTCAGCATCTTAACCAAAATTTCCAGCAGCCTTTTGTAAGTTTTCAGCAGGGAAACAATCAATTTCAGCCTCAACCTCAGCCATGGCAGCAAGAATTCCAACCTATACAGAATTTTCAACAACCTCTTCAATATTCACAGCCATACGATCCAAATTTTCAGTTTCAAAACCAGAATTTCTAGCCCATTCAATTCCAGTGTTCACCACCACAATTTCAACCTCAGATCCAAGAATTCCAGAATCAGAATTTTCCGCCATCTCCACCAAGTTGTGAACCAAGTTTTCAGCAGTTAAATCAGTCCATTCATTCATTTGATCAGCCCCCACAGTTTCCATTTCAGAATGCACAGCCTACTCTTGGTCTTCAGCAGCCTTATGTTACATTTCAAGACCAACAAGAGTTCCACACAAACCAAGGAGGCTTTGAGAATCCTGATTGGAGTGAGGAACAACGACAAAGGCTGGTGGAGATGTGTCAACAAATGTTACAACAACAACAAGACTTCGCAGGACGCTTTGGAAAATTGGTTGATCAATTTAATCAAATAAGAGCCCAAGGATCAGGACAATCAGATGAATCTACAAGTGTAGGGGATTGCACTGAGCCCCAAGAATCACCCATTCCTACTGATTTAGAGGCCTGGGAGGAGATGGATAGTAGAGCTTGTAACAACCTTGACTTCGACTCTGAAACTTTACAGGACCCTTCTAAACTTTTATTTTGTAAGGATATTGCTATTGATGGTCCTAATTTTTCTAATTTGGTTGTTGCAGGAATGGTTGAGGAAACATGTATTGAAGATGATTCTACAGGTGTAGGGGATTGCACTAAGCCCCAGGGACCACCACAATTGATGGATACATTAGAAGATTCAGAGGATGAACCAGAAAGTGTAGGGACTTGCTTGGTGGAAGCAAGAACCCAAGGATCACCTGTTTTAGTTGAGTGTCCACCAGAACTTGAACCTAAAGTGGAGCAATTACTTGACCAGGAGGAGAACACGGATACATCTACTTCTGTAGAACCTCCAGGTATTTTTCAGCACGATCAGGTAAATACTCCTCCTAATTTTTCTGAAAATTACATAGAGGTACCTCAAACTGATTTTATTGTTTGTGATAAACTTAGGGATGCATCTCTTGTAGAATTTGATTGTGAAAAAATCCCTAGAGGTACCTAGTGTAGAATTTGCTGAAAATGAAACATGCTGTGTTACATCAGATGCAAATGCTGAGTGTGAAAAATTTGTAGAAGAGCCTGAAATTGATGTTGATTTTTGTGATCAGTCTCTTGATATATCTTATGCTGAAAATAATTGTGAAAAATTCATTGAGGAACCAAAAATTGATTTTATTGGTTGTGATACATTGCTTGATACATCCTTGATGGAAAATAATTGTGATATTTCTATTGAAGTGCCAAAAATTGATTTCTTTGTTTGTGATGAGTTCCTGGATGCATTTTATGTAGAAAATAATTGTGAAAAATTTATTGAGGCACCACAAATTGATTTAATTGGATATGATGCAGATTTAGATACATTTCATGTAGAGACTGATATTATTTTATTTCTGTCTTACCCTGCACGCTTGAGAGAGGTATTACATTGTTTTGCAGGGTCCAGAAGACTTCAGGAGTGGGTGCTCCAACTGAACAGACTTCAACCTCCTTGAAGGACTTCTAAAAGGCATAAAGAAGGAGGAGATGATTTTACTTTAATTCGAAGCACTCCATTCCTTCAATGGATTTTGAACCTAAATCGCCTTCGGCCACCGGAGCATATTTCTGCAAAGTTCAAGTGTGGGGGAGTCCTAGTTCTCTCAACCACTCATACCCCTCCACTACCAAGATGGAGGCTACTTCTGGATAGGCTCCATCCACCAGAATAAGGGGAGTTTATTCTTTCTTGCATTTTCTTTCTTGCATTTTCTTTTATTGCATTTTTCACTTTCCAAGCCTAAGTACCCCGGACATCCACAGCACCGCGAGGTATTAGGGTTTTTATTCTTGGTTGGGAGTCTGTAACACTCAGACCAAGCCTAAGTACCCGGACATCCGCAGTACCGTGAGGTATTAGGGTTTTTGCTACTTGGTCGGGAGTTCATAGCACCCCGAACAAGCCTAGGTACCCCAAGCGTCCGTAGCACCGTGAGGTATTAGGGTTTTTATTCTTGGTTGGGAGTCCATAGTGTTAGATCGAGAGAAACGATAGAGGGGGTGTGAATATTGTAAATCGTTCGGATTAGAGTTAGAGAAATTACGCAGTGGAAGAATTAAACACAAAACGCGAACACAAGATCTTTTACTTGGTTCGGAGTCGCGGTCGGCTCCTACTCCAAGGCCTTTACTACGGGCAATTCTATATGTGCGCAAAACAGTTTACAGACAGATATGATAATTGTAGTACAGTAAACAAAACAAACAGCTCTTCGTTTCCGACATCCGGTGTAGATTGTATTTTCGGAGCAGAGGGACATCGTCGGCGCTTGTATCTCGAGTCGGGAGGTTTCCGGAGCAGAGCGCGGGAGTAGAAGAGCGTGAGTGCGTTGGAAGAATTGATTGCCAGAAGCCTTGGGGTCGAGGGCCTTTTTATAGCCCCTGGGGGCGCCCCCCCCCCCCCCCACGTGTCAGCTGATCCGAGTTCCTCTCGGTCAGCTCTGATCCCTTCAATCTCGGGATCAGGCTATGACGGGGGCGCCTGGGACGCTGGGGGCGCCCGGGTTGACTGGGTCACCTCTTATCCGTTTGGCTTCGCTGGCTTCTGCTTCGTTAGCTTAAACTGGGGGCGCCCGGGACGCTTGGGGCGCCCTGGAGCATGGGGGCGCCCCGCCCATAAGCTGCCGAAGTACTTCTTTTGCTTCATCTATTTTGTGTTCACCTTGGGGGCGCCCGGGACACTCCGGGCGCGCTACTCAGCTGCTGCCTCACTCCTTTGAGGCTCTCTAAGCTGCAGACACTCGTTCCTTCGGTCCTGCATCCAGGGTTAGTCCAAAACAACATAAAGCAATAATATGTTAGTTTTATACAGCCTTAGCTGTCTTGGTTCTAACTTTGGGTCTCCCAAATGGAATCCTAAGTCGAACCGACGCCTACTGTTCCCTCGAGGGGAACGCGTCCTCACCTACTCCTCTCGGGAGAATTTACCTGATGCCAACCGGCTCCTCCGGTTGGACTTTGGCCCAGCAGTCCTTCGTTAGATGCCTAGCTGTCCTTCGCCAGGTCTTCAGTACCAAGCCGTCCTTCGCCTGGTGCCTAGCAGTCCTTCGCTAGGTCTTTGTATCCTGGCATTCCTTCACCAGGTACCTAGCAGTCCTTCGCTAGGGCTTTGTATCCTAGCATTCCTTCGCCAGGTGCCTAGCAGTCCTTCGCTAGGGCTTTGTATCCTGACATTCCTTCGCCAGGTGCCTAGCAGCCCTTCGCTAGGACTTTGTTTCCTGGCAATCCTTCGCCATGTGCCTAGCAGCCCTTTGCTAGGACTTTTCCTGCACACTTGAGTAACATTGTTAGATCACCAATAATACTTAACTTTGAACTCTTTGTCAATATCAAAACAAGGTTCGATATGGTGCTTTCTGCACCAACAATCTCCCCCTTTTTGATTTATGGCAACACAATTCAAAGTTAAGTAAAAATTACAACAGTTTAAGCAAGAAGGTTAAGACCAATAAAACATAGCAATTCTGAATAGTATAAAGTCTAAACCCAATGTAATTTTGAAAAAAAAAAATTCTCATACTCCCCCTGAATAATTGTGTTATAAAACAACAATTAACTTAATTCTTAACTTTGACCTTTCCTCCCCCTTTGACATATATTAAAAAAACATTTATGGGTGAACAACATATCTAACCGGGATTTTTGAGTTTTTCTAAGTGCTTCAAGTTTTTGATAAAGGGTTTTTCAAAAATAGAGTAAAAGCATTTTCACTATCAAAACCTTTTACACTTAGATAATTTTCCATTATGAAAAGTTTTGCAGGTCTAAATTTTGAAACAAACTTTTACTTAGAAGGCCTAAAACAATTTTACTTAGGCAAAATTTCCTTTTTCTCTTTCCTTTCTGTCCCCCTTAATGTGAAATTCTTTTCCTTATGTTTTAGACCATTTCTAAGATAGACTTTCTTTGAAAAAGGGAAGAAATTTAAGAAAAAATTTTGTTTACTTTTTCTGCTTTCCCTTTTAAAAATACTCTTTTTGAAAAATATATTTTGAAAAATATTTAAGGGAAAAAATTGTATATCAGAGCCTATGAGTTTTGAAAATAAAAATACTTAGTATAATTCTGAAAGTATAGCAAACAGCTTAAATTGTACTAAAGAAAAACTCTACTTTGAAAAGTATTGTGAAATTTAAAAAAAAATTGTATTTGTAGGCAAGTCTTTAGAAAATTCACGCACATAGAACACTATTGCCTTAAAAAAACTTTTATTTGGAAAAGATTTTTAAAAAATTATTTTCATTTAACAGATAGTACATTTGGAAGAATACAAAAAAATGTTATGCAAAAGAAAATTTGAAACACATTTTCACTTTGAAAAAGATTGAAAAAATTATTTTTTTTGAAACATGTTGAGTATTGCACTTTTAAAAAAATATTCATACTTTGTAAATATTAGTGCTTTGAAAAAGTATTAGTACTTTTGCAGGAGGTTATGCATTTTTGACAAATATAAGTACTAATAAATACTTTTGAACATAATATTTAAAAAAATTTAATGTTATTTTGAAAACATAATACATTACTTGGCATGGTTTCCTTTCCAGTCTGACATAATCCTAGGAAACCTTGTTAACTACAAGTGCATTTCCCTAAGTGTCATGGAAATTCTCCAAACTCAAGAAAATTTCAAAAAGTATTTCAAAAAGGATTTACTAAGCCACAAAAACATTTTGAGAAATAGAATATTGGTATTTTTAAAGGCAAATTAGTTGTATTTTCAAAAGAAAAACAACTTATTTTGAAATGTTCAATAGTTCTTTTAATTTAACCTCCCCCTAAACTTGACATAGTCCTTGGAAGCTTGTTGACCACAAGTATTCTTCCTTTGAGTCCTTAGGGGTCAGTTCAGATCAAAAGAATTATTTAATAATTTTAAAAACATAATTGTCAGAAATTATTTCTTTTGATCTAGACTCCCCCTAAATTTGACACATCTTAGGAGTCCTTATAGATCATGAAGTGGACCTTCCTCTGTGTCTTTAGGGTTTATTAAAATCAAAAGAGTAGTTTTGAATAACAGTATGGTAATATAATTTTAGAAAATTCAATTTTGAAATGAAGATAATTTTAAAGCATAATTTTTGAAAAATATAGTGATTATTTGAAGGCACAGTATTTTTAAACTTTTTCTTTTAATTTGAACTCCCCCTAAATCTGACACAGTCCTAGGAGGCTTGTTGACCACAAGTTAATCCTCCTCTTAGTCTTAGGGTTTGTCAAAATTAAAAGAACAATTTTGAACATACCTTTTGAGTATGATAATTTTCAAGGAAATAGATTTTTCGAAAACACAATTTGGTATGATAGCACAGTTTTCGAAAACCATTTTGAAATGATAATAATTTTTCAAAGATATTTTGAAAGAAAAAAAAATAAACCACTCCCCCTGTACCGTTTAACTCAATCTAATGTCCTAGGGGACTTCAGTGTTATCCATGTTTAACTATGTTGACTAGGGGGGTTGACTATGTTGACCAGGTTTGACTATGTTGACTTAGTTTTACCAATATTTGATCCAATCAAGTCCTAGATCTTAGTATTAATTCAATCAAGACTTAGTTTGATGAGTTAATTTTGAAAACAAACGAAATTCAGATGTTGAGTGGAAAATATATGGAGTTAATTTAGAATTAATTAAAAAAACTGAGTTGATTTTGAAAAAAATATTGAACTATATAATTAAGTCCTAGACTTCTCACCCAGTTCTAAGTGACAAGACAGGTTACCTTATTTGTTTTGTGAGATGCTTTAACAAAAATGAAAATTTTAAGTAAAAAAAACATGGTTAATTTTAAAAGGTTAAATTAATTTTTGAAAACAATTAGTTTTGAATTTATTTTGAAAAAGAATATTTGAATCTAAGATTAACTGAAAACTTGTGTTAGATTTGAATTTGACAAAGAGTAAACTGAATTTGAATTTCAAAAATTGGCTTCCAGATCTTGGCGAGGCACAAGGCCTTCTTTGGTCATAGCCTTATTGGATCATCAACCCTTTCCTTGACAAAGCCTTTTAGTGAAATTTCATTTTCAAGGTTACTTTTTGAGAAATTCTGGTCTAACTAGCTTGGGTCTTGGATCGGTAGCTTCGGCTAGTTTCACCAGTCTAAAGAGACCAAGTAGTGTATACTTGACCTTATTAGAAAAGGCTTCCCTAACGTACTATCATCTCACCGCCACCCAATACTATGTTGTTCAAATTTCAGTTAATTTATTTAGTCCTTATATTAACCAATCCTAATTCTAAGCAAAAAAAACAAGCAAACATGACAAAAAAATGATCTAAGTTATATCGTAATTGAAATCATACTCTGGGGTTTTAAAATCTGCAAGGTTATGAATTAAGTTTTCTAACATATTAACCTTAACTAATTTATATGAATCAATCATGTTATTTGAGATAAGTATTGGATTTTCAAATATTGAAAACTTACCTTTCCCGATCGTTTGTCCAATACCCTTGTAATGATCAAGAGCTAATCGGACCAGATTGGGTCGATCTCCCTCATTGTCTTCTGATTTTGAGTCTGAGTCAGACTCGGGTACCGGTTGAAGGTTCTTCTTTGGAGTTTTCCCTGCACTTGAAATTATACCTTCCTCGACCATTATAGTATCAGTCTGATTATTTAATTGTAATTCTGGAACAAATTCAAAATTGGTTACCATTTTTGTCTCAGTCACTTTGTCTTCTGACTCTGGCTCGAATTCGCAGTCAAGTATGGATTCTATCTCATCTTCTGATCCGGAGTCAACTTTGAAGTCGGGTGCTGACTCTTCTAAGATCTCAATATCGGAGCTCTCTTCGTGTAGATTGATTAGCTTTTCCCACATCTCCTTGGCACAGGTGAAGGATTCGACCCGCTTCAATTCTTCTTTGGTTAGGCCACATTGTAAGATTACTGTTGCCTTAGCATCAGTCTCGATCTTCCTTAGCGTTGGTTCATCCAATTTGTCCCAGGCGATCAATGTTCCATCTTCTGTGGGGAATGTGAACCCCGTTTGGATTATCAACCACACATCCAGATTGGCCTTCAAATGAGACTCCATTAGATCCTTCCAGACTCTGAAATTTTCGCCAGAGAATAGAGGTGGACGAATGCTATTCCATTCTTGATTTGCCATTTAAATTAATCCTTGCACACAAAAGAAATAACAGAAATGTACCAAGACTTGGTCTTGGATTAGTAGTGCGGAAGAAGGAAAAAATAGCCAAAAAAATATTGCATGAATTTCGAGATAAAATATTAAAATAATAATTTTAAAAAATTATGACAAATTATTGAAAATATTAGCTTTATCAATTTTGATTAATGATGAAAAGGTGTGAATTCAATATCTGCTCGAATTAAGGTAGCATGAATTTCGAGAAAAAGTATTAAAATAAAAAAATTTATGACAAATTTTCAAAACTTGATTGTTTTATCAATTCTGACTTATGGTGAAAAAATAAGAATTCAAAATTGGTGGTGTTGCACCAATCTCGATTAACAAAAAGAAAAGAAATGAAATGAAAATTTTCGTAAATCCGAAAATAAATCTCAAATTGGTGGTTCCACCAAATTTGAGTTTCCCCGCTCTGATACCACTTGTTGGATCGAGAGAAATAATAGAGGGGGGGTGAATATCGTAAATCGTTCGGATTAGAGTTAGAAAAATTACGCAGCAGAAGAATTAGACACAACGCGAACACAAGATCTTTTACTTGGTTCGGAGTCGCGGTCGGCTCCTACTCCAAGGCCCACGGTCGTTGACCGTTTACTACGGGCAATTCTATATGTGCGCAAAACAGTTTACAGACAGATATGATAATTGTAGTACAGTAAACAAAACAAACAGCTCTTCGTTACCGACGTCCGGTGTAGATTGTATTTTCGGAGTAGAGGGACATCGTTGGCGCTTGTATCTCGAGTCGGGAGGTTTTCGGAGCAGAGCGCGGGAGTAGAAGAGCGTGAGTGCGTTGGAAGAATTGATTGCCTGAAGTCTTGGGGTCGAGGGCCTTTTTATAGCCCCTGGGGGCGCCCGGAACGTCGGGGGTGCTCCCCCCCAAACGTGTCAGCTGATCCGAGTTCCTCTGGGTCAGCTCTGATCCCTTCAATCTCGGGATCAGGCTTTGACGGGGGCGCCCGGGACGCTGGGGGCGCCCGGGACGCTGGGGGCGCCCGGGTTGACTGGGTCACCTCTTATCCGTTTGGCTTCGCTGGCTTTTTCTTCGTTAGCGTAAACTGGGGGCGCCCGGGACGCTAGGTGCCTAGCTGTCCTTCGCCAGGTCTTCAGTACCAAGCTGTCCTTCGCCTGGTGTCTAGCAGTCCTTCGCTAGGTCTTTGTATCCTGGCATTCCTTCGCCAGGTGCCTAGCAGTCCTTCGCTAGGGCTTTGTATCCTGGCATTCCTTCGCCAGGTGCCTAGCAGTCCTTCGCTTGGGCTTTGTATCCTGGCATTCCTTCGCCAGGTGCCTAGCAGCCCTTCGCTAGGACTTTGTTTCCTGGTAGGGGTGTCAAAAATCAACACGACCCGACGACCCAACCCGAATCGACCCGAAAAAAATCGGGTTCAGGTTGAAAATTTTCGGGTTCGGGTCGGGTTCGGGTTGAAAAAATTTCGGGTTGGGTTCGGGTCGGGTTCGGGTTGACTCGAAATTTAATATTTTGTGGATTTTTTGGGGTTAAATCAAATTTTATTTTGAAAATTAAGATATTTTTATGTATATTAATATCAATATAGTATGATCATGATAAAGTATTGAGATAAAAGTGAAGAATTATAGGGAAAATGGCGAAAAAAGACGTTTTGAATCGGTTTTTTCGGGTTATTCAAGTCGGGTCGGGTTGTTCGGGTTCGGGTTCGGGTTTGGGGGTTTCGGGTTGAAATCGGGTTCGGGTCGGGGTCGGGTTGGGAGTTAAAAAAAAAAAATTTCCCAACCCGACCCGAACCCGACCCGACCCACCCGAATTGACACCCCTATTTCCTGGCAGTCCTTCGCCAGGTGCCTAGCAGCCCTTTGCTAGGACTTTTCCTGCACACTTGAGTAACATTGTTAGATCACTAATAATACTTAACTTTGAACCCTTTGTCAATATCAAAACAAGGTTCGATATGGTACTTTCTGCACCAACACATAGCACCCAGACCAATCCTAAGTACCCCGGGCATCCGCAGCACCGCGAGGTATAAGGGGTTTTGCTACTTGGTCAGGAGTCCATAGCACCCCGAACAAGCCTAAGCACCCTGGGCATCCGCAACACCGCGAGGTATTAGGGTTTTTATTCTTGGTTGAGAGTTCATAGCACCCAGTCCAAGCCTAAGTACCCCGGGCATCCACAGCACCATGAGGTATTAGGGTTTTTGTTCTTGGTTGGGAGTCCGTAGCACCCAGACCAAGCCTAAGTACCCCGGGCATCCGCAGCACCGCGAGGAATTAGGGTTTGTATTCTTGGTTGGGAGTCCGTAGCACCCAGACTAAGCCTAAGTACCCCGGGCATCTGCAGCACCGCGAGGTATTAGGGTTTTTATTCTTGGTTGGGAGTCCGTAACACCTAGACCAAGCCTAAGTACCCCCGGCATCCGCAGCACCGTGAGGTATTAGGGTTTTTATTCTTGGTTGGGAGTCCGTAGCACCCAGACCAAGCCTAAGTACTTCGGGCATCCGCAGCAACGCGAGGTATTGGGGTTTTTATTTTTGGTTGGGAGTTCGTAGCACCCAGACCAAGTCTAAGTACCCCCGGGCATCCGCAGCACCGCGAGGTATTAAGTTTTTTATTCTTAGTCGGGAGTCCGTAGCACACAGACCAAGCCTAAGTACCCCAGGCATCTGCAACACCGTGAGGTACTAGGGTTTTTATTCTTGGTTGGGAGTCCGTAGCACCCAGACCAAGCCTAACTTCCCCGGGCATCCACAGCACCGTGAGGCATTAGGGTTTTGATTTCTTGGTTGGGAGTCCGTAGCACCCATACCAAGTCTAAGTACCCCGGGCATCCGCAGCACCGCGAGGTATTAGGGTTTTTGCTACTTCGGTTGTACATTGTTATTTTGGAGATGAAACCTTCCTTTATTACTTGAATTCGCTGCAAGGCAGCAAAAATACACAGGCAGGTACACAATATGTGAAGTGAATCTTACCGGGAACAAAAGGGTCGGAGATAGTTGGCCTGCCCTGGCCTCTCGAGCCTTTTGTCCCTCTCCCCTTGTGCATGACCGCCTCCTCCAGCTAGTCTTCTGGAGCCCTTGGGTTCTTCCGGGACTCTGACCTAACTTCCCCACTGTTGCATCGCCGAGACACCAGCTGGTTCCCCTTGACTTCAGCCACTTGGTCGCCCACGGGGAATTTTATCTTCTGGTGGTAGACGGAAGCCACCACCTGGAAGACACTCAGCGTCGGGCGGCCTAGGATGGCGTTGTATGATGAGGGAGCGTCCACAATCAATAAAGGTGTCCTCCTGGTCCTCTCCAGCACTTCGCTGCCCAATGATAGCGACAGGGTGATTTACCCTATCAGCTGTACTCGATACCCCGTAAAGTCGAACAGTGGGATCAAGACCGGGAGTAGCTCATCCTCATCGATCTGTACCTAGTCCAGAGCCGCCTTGTACACGATGTTCATGGAACTTTTTGTGTCCACGAAGATGCACTTAACCTCGTAGTTGGCGATACGGGCAAACTAGGGTGTCTTCATGGAGAGCTTCCACTTCCTCCAAGTCTGCTGGATCGAAAGAAATTATAGGGTCGTGCTCCTGGCTCCGACTCGTCCCGATTGAGTAGTTTTCCAGTCGCCAGGTATGAGACTTCCTTGCCCGGTGGGAATCTCCTCCGGTGAATCCCCCGGATATTACTCCAACATGCCCCGAGGTCGGGCCACGCACAGGGGCCTTGCCCTTCTGGGGATCTCTTTCTAAGGAGGGAGATCTTCAGGGTGCAGGCTCTCGACTCGTTCCTCGCGACCGTGACCGAGACCGATGTCGGGTCTCGTTTTCCCTGGCCTGCTGTCACCGACGAGAGAGGCTTCGCCATGGAGATCTTCGGCGATACCCCGCTTTATTCCACTTCCTCCGAGGTTTGGTATCTGTCTCCTCACTAAATTTCTTCTTCAAGGCATGACACTCCTCAGTGGAGTGTGTGGTACTGTCGTGAAAACCGTAGTACTTCGGCAATGACTCTGGCTGCTCGGTATCCACCGTCTCAACCAGCCTTTGCCTGCCAACCCACTGGTCCTTCCCGAGATGAAGGTCTTTTCCTCGGGTTGGGGCTCGGGGCTCCCTCCATTCAGACAGGGGAACAGCTTGAGGGAGGTCTCTGGCTGGTTCCTTGCGATGGGCGTATTGCACCTCCTCCACATTAACATGTTTGACAGAATGCCCCAGCAGATCGTCGAAGCTGATGGGGGGCTTCTTAACTAGGGATCGGAAAAAATCCCCTTCCGCGAGCCCTTGGGTGCAGGCACTGATGAGGATTTCCGACGTGGCACTGGGCACGTCTTGTGCCACCTGTTGAACCACTAGATGTACTCCTTGAGCGGCTTTTTCGACTTCTGCTTGAGGGCGAACAAATTGAGTGTCGTCTTCTGATAACAATGGCTACTGGCGAAGTGGTGGAGGAAAGCGGTTCTAAACTCCGCGAAGGAGTTGATAGAACCTTGTGGCAGCCTCTGGAACCATCATTGGGCTGCTCCAGACAGGGTGTTCAGGAACACCCGACACTTCACACCGTCAGTATACTAGTGCAGGAGTGCCGCGTTTTCAAATTTGCAGACATGATCCTCCGGATCTGTCTTCCCATCATAATCAGCGATCCCCGGCCCATGAAACTGCTTTGGCATGGGGTCTTCCACAATCTCATATGAGAAGGAAGTAGAGGGAACCTTATGGGAGGCCTTAGGTTCCTCCCTTTTCCCTTGTCCCTTTTCGTGCCTCTGCGCGCTGGAGGCTACCGAGTGGGCCTTCTTGATATCTCTGGGAGAGTCTCTTCGGGGGCTTGGGGCTACTCCGTCCCATCGCCCCAAGGGTGTGACGGATCTTCGCGAGTGCGAGATTGAGACTCTAGGGATCTCCTCTCGTGCAGGAGCCTCTCGCTGCGAGATGGCTTGCTCTACTTGGTGCTGCTCAAGAGCTTCTTTGATGGCGTTGGCCACCAAGCGATCCAGTTCCTCCCTCGTCAGGATAATGGATTGTCCCTCCGGCCTTGCTATCGGTGCTCCTTCTGGTACTTCGCTGGTTTCCAACAGACGACGCTAAACTTGTTCTGGAAGGAATCAACGTCGACGGCCAGCCACCAGGGTTCAACCCACGCGGATGCTGACGTTAAGAGAGGAACTCTGCGCCCTGCGAGATCAACACAAGCGTTAAGGGAACACGCCGGAGGTTGTCCGACGGAGCTCACTCCAACGCTTACGTCAGTGCCTCGATGCAGAGGAAAAGTAGAAGATGGAAAGATGTATGAGTAGCGGAGAATACATAACCCCCTTACTGGAGGGGTTGGACTACCTTTTATACTTGCGGCGGCTGCCTTGGTGCGTCCCATGATCTATGCCATGTGCCCCCTTTGTCGGTTACAAGATAGTCTTTGAAACGGTCTATGCCGTCATTAAGTGTGACCCGTTGCGATATTTAAGGATCATGATGACTCCGCTATAGTGGGGGTGCTTATCCATAGATCTGAGAAAAAAGGGGGTTGTTACTTGGGACCGAATGCTGCTTGGGCTCCGCTTCCTCGAGGTGATCTCGGGGTCTTCTGGCCCGGGAGGTCGCGGGCGCTCCGCTTCCCCAAGGTGGTCTCGGGCCCCGACTTCCCGAGATGATTCCAGGAGGGATTTTCTGATCTGATTTTCAAGGCGTGTTTACTGCGGGAGGCCCTGGAGGCTCCTCTTCCCTAGAGGGTTCCGAGAGCTCTAAAAGGGAGTCGCTCAGACTCGCCACATCTTGCTACCCAACTTCTTTAGCCCACGTGTCCTGCCAAGGGCTACTCAACCCTATCAAAGCTCATTTAAAATTAAACGAGCTTAGTTCGAGATATACTTCTAAATTAATATGTTCATGTTCTCACACAAACCAAATATTGCTAAACTCAAGCTTGACTCGATAATGTTTTCGAGCTCGATTTGTTAACTTAATAGAATGATTTTTTTTTCAACTCGAGACCCGAATAATTTGCAAGCAGTTTGACTTGTTTACACCCTTAAATTTTACAAACCGACATCAAGGTGGTGTCAAGGCTACAAACCAGTACCACATCTTGGTGATGGCTTATAAAAATTAGCATCATCTTGGTGTTGATTTGTCGAAATCAGCACAACAACATGAGTGTTGGTTTGTAGCCTTGGTACACCATTTGGTGCTGGATTGTAAAAACTAACTAGTGTTGGTTTTTACAAACCATTGGTGCTTGTTTGTAGCCTTGATGCTCCTGCAAACCAAACTTGTAGTGCTGATTTCTATAAATCTGCACTAGTGCTAGTTGGTAGCCTTGGTTGACCACTTGATGTTTATTTCTATAAATAAGTACCACTTGCTTTTGATGTGTACAATTTGGTGATGGTTTGTGCTGATTTCTACAGACAAGCACTATCTTTATATTGGTTTGTAGAAATGGTATTGATTTCTACAATGATGTCAATTTTTACCTATTAACATCATCTTGCATGCAATCAAAAGAAAGAGAAACCTAAGACATGAATCTTAGGATATTGAGCTTCTAGACCGTCTATCATGAGTGTTTCCTGATTTACTCTGGTAACCGGTGGAAAACTTCTGTGGGGTAGGGTCGGTCACCCTAGGTTCGTCTGCTATCTGGTCCAATATTTTATGCCCGAAGACTATGGTGCAGCGGAAGAGCAACTAGTTATCATCCCAAATATCTACGGTTCGATCCCGAACTACGGCGTATTTTGTAGAAATTTTTCCTCTAAATGGGGTGTGAACCTTGAGACACTGGGCTTCTAGATTGCTCGACGTGAGTCCTTCCCAATTTACCCTAGCGGTCGGTGGAAAACTTCCGTGGGGTCGAGCTGGTCATCCCAGGTTTGTCTGCTACTTGATCCAACATTTTATGCTCTTAGGGTTATGGTACAGCGGAAGGGCGACTAGTTGTCGTCCCAGGTATCCGCGGTTCGATCTCCAGTTACGGTATATTTTGTTGGAATTTTCCCTCCAAATAGGGCGTGAACTTTGGGATGTTGGGTTTTTGGACCGCTTCTCTCAACCCCTTTGGCGGCCAAATCAACATTTGGCGGCCCAACAACCTGGCCCCTCGGGCCCAACAACCTGGCCCGTAGGCCTAACAACCTGGCGGCCAAATCTATATTTGGCGGCCCAACTATGTCGTCGACCAACAACTGATGTCGACGACCAACAACCAGCTCAATTGGTATCAGGATTCATAAACTCTAGTACTTATCCTGGAGGTCTAGAGTTCGAATCCTGAGGAAGGCAAAAATCCACTGGCCAGGGGTGGAAAGACCTAGTGAGTAACGACACGGTTGTTGGTCGTCGACATCGGTTGTTGGTCGACGACATAGTTGGGCCGCCAAATATAGATTTGGCCACCAGGTTGTTAGGCCTACGGGCCAGGTTGTTGGGCCCGAGGGGCCAGGTTGTTGGGCCGCCAAATGTTGATTTGGCCGCCAAAGGGGTTGAGAGACCGTGTCGTTACAATAAAAAGGCGCCTTTTTATTGTAACGACACGGTCTCTCAACCCCTTTGGCGGCCAAATCAACATTTGGCGGCCCAACAACCTAGCCTCTAGGCCCAACAACCTGGCGGCCAAATCAACATTTGGCGGCCCAACTATGTTATCGGCCAACAACCGATGCCGACGACCAACAACCGTGTCATTACTCACTAGGACTTCCCACCCCTGGCCAGTGGATTTTTGCCTTTCTCAGGATTCGAACTCTAGACCTCCAGGATAAGTACTAGAGTTTATGAATCCTGATACCAATTGAGCTGTTACGTGAGTACTTCTCGATTTATCGTTATGATTGATGAAAAATTTTTATGAGACTGAATCGGTCATTAAGATTGAAAAAATCTTCTTAATATATATTTAAGGAGACAGAAAAGAATTATTAGATGTAGATGAGAAAGATTAAAAAAATTAAATTCGAATGCCACCCACCGCTACTCGTATAAAAGTGTGCAAAATTTCTTTAGCGTCTCGATTCAGAGGTGCGGACGAATCCGCGCGTATATTAATTTTGGCATGGACTGTTTACTATAAGTGGGAAAAGAGTACGTTCACGGCCCGAATAGGAGGTGCGGACGAATCCACGAAGAAAGGTGTCTTAATTTTGGCATTCAATGTTTACTTTAAGGGAAAAAAAGAGTGCGTTGAATTTTGTCTTATATTGGTAGTAAAAATTCGATCTAACGTCTCCGTTTCAAGATCAACACGTTGTACGTAAATCACGAACTTTATCTGATATTATTCTTTGGGGTGGTCCAACAAAGCTTTCAGATCTTCAGTCATTCATTATTCTTCAACCACTTCGTACGAGTGGTGGATAACAATAAACACATTCAATAATCGGCAATTTGAATCTAATTAGTATTGTAACAATAATTAGAAAATATATTACAAATCTTTCGGGCCAGACAACAAATTAAGTAACATGCCAATGAATTAATTAGCACGATTATATGATTTATCGTTTAATTCTTCGATCGAAAACTTGTGCCCCCATGGCCTGGCTCCTTTTGAATTCCCCAACGATGAATCGCCATCTGTTGAGCAGGAAGTGAGGGATAAACCCCAAGAGCCACCACTGAAGCCAGTGCGACCAGTACGGAGTGCACCTCGGCTCGTAACCTATGCAGTCCACTGCGGCCCTCGCATAGCTTTCCGGCGAGGGCACGAAGGTGGATGCCTTCTGGATGTCCACCATCTTCGTTGCCACATAGAAAGGAATCTACAATATTAATTATTATTATTATTTCTGTCGTAAGTTGTTCTGTACAGTCGTAATTAATTACATGAATTCAAGGACCTGGCACTGCACGTCGATTCCCATGCTCTGGTACTCCAAATGTAAGCTCCTCGAGAGCTGGTCGATGTACCTGGAAGTAAACACACAAATATATAATACATTTTAAGCAATAATTAATATCACATTTTAATTCTCATCTTGTAAGATGATAATAATATTATATGTATTGACAACGTTAATAAGTTGATTTAGGTGGCATAGATCAGCAGACACGGCACAGTGAACTGGCTTAAAATTTAATGTGATGCACAGTGATGAATATTATGGTGGCCCAGAGCATTCATTAAGTACTGCCTGTGTTTTTCTTTTTCTTTCCTTTTTAATTATATTTATATGCAAGGATTGTCATTCATGATTCATGTCGGGTTTAATTGATTCAAGAATGCGAAAATAAATTTGAGGACTTTTAAAGTGAGCATTCACTTTGGATTGGACCGTTTCAGGCATGCCGACTAAGTTTTGATGACTTTTTTAAAATTCAATGTGTTAATAATCTTTATCCTAATTCAATGTGTTTGATTAGGATCGAGGAGGAGGAGGGGAGGAGGATGACTATGAGCTTACGCTTTGGTGGCGGCGTAGACGGCGGAGAAGGGAAACGACGGAAGCACCACGGAGGCGGCCGAACCGATGTTGACCACGGCGCCCCTGCGCCGGCGCAGCATCCCCGGCACGACGGCGCGCGCCACCCTGGTGGCCGCCTCGGCGTTGACGCGCACGATGCCGCGCCAGGTCGCCTCGTCGGCCTCGTGGAAGTACATGGCGTGCGGGAGCGTGGCTCCGGCGCAGCTCACCAGCACGCCGACGTCGAGCGCGTCGACGGCGGCCTGGAGCCTCGCGAAGCCGGAGAGGTCGTCGTCGGCGAGGTCGAGGACGAGGCGGTCGATCTTGACGGCGGGGTGGGCGGCGGCGGCGGCGATGTCGAAGGCCGCGTCGGCTAGCTTGGCGGGGTGGCGGCCGACGAGAAGGAGGTGGAGGCCGCGGCGGGCGAGCTCGACGGCGAAGGCCCTCCCGATGCCGTCGGACGCGCCGGTGACGACGGCCCAGGCGCCGTAGGAGTTGAGGTTCTTGGGGGCGCGGAGGAGGGTGCGGTACAGGTGGCAGAGGAGGGCGGCGGCGGACCGGAGTAGCAGGAGAAATCCGACGGAGGAGAGGAGGAGGAGCCACCAGGGCAAGGACTTGAGAAGGAGGAGGAGCTCCATAGCCATGGCCATGGAAATCAAAGCGCCCAATGGCATTTTGTATATTTCAAAAAACTATTTTTATTTTAATACAAAAACTTGTCAAAATATTTTACCGGACCTTCTCTTTTTACATAATACTTCTGAAAATTTGAAAGCCATACAAATTGCACCAGTTTAGCATTTTAAACCTATTAAATTATTATGATTTGATAATTAATATGTGATTTCATTTAGGTTTCTAGATAACTATGATAGAGAACGTGAATTTATATCATGAAATTCAATATGAATGACGTGATATTTTTTATATACATGTTCGATCATCGATCGGACACCGTCGACTGCTTTCGATCGTAGCCCCGAACCAAATTAGACTTGAGAAGCACGGTGAACCCGTCGAGGATCGTTACAATTGGAATGTCACACCATTCACATTAAATATTACGTTGTAAATTCATGTTGTATATTATTTTTGTATAACTATTTTTTTTTTAGTGATAGAGGATTTTACGTGGATTCTGAAATTTTAATTTTTTTATAAAAAATAAAAATATTTTATAAATACAAAAGAATAAATTAAATCGTTTGGTTTAAAGTGGAGCAAGCACGGAATTTGCATGAAGCTACATAACGGGCCGAATTTAGACATTTTCAGTGTTTTTATTAAAGGCTTATTTATTACTTAGGGAGCTTTCCATTAATGACCAAACTTGTAAGTAAGGGCAACAAGGAAGAAATAACTAGTATTCATTGGTGATCACGTGAAAACATTGGCCAAAAATGAAAACCTAACACTTATTTTTGTTCTCATTAAAATTTATTTTCTTTTGGAAAAATGTAAAAAAAATACTCTTTCTTATTTTTCATATGTAAAATTATCTTTATTTTAAAATTATTATAATTATTTCAGCTAAAATATAAAAAATATTCCAACTCTGATTAATTTTTAAAATTACTATCCACCTTATTATCGTGATAATAATTTTATCTGATTTGTTTTAATAGATTTTGTAGTCTACTCATAATTAATGTAACAATATCTTGTTTAGTATTTGATTTCGTCTATGTAAAACGTTGTTACATTAAGATAAAATATCCTCCTAATTTATCTATCTATCATTTTTTGCTCTGACGATGCTAAACTACTTAAGATGATTTTAATTAAAATGACTACAACATACAAAAAAAAAACACTACAAGAAAAAAAAAAGTTAATAGACAATACTTTTTATGCGTTGTCTATCTAATTAAAAAAATTTTGTTAAAAACACTATTATTAAAAATCCGCTTAAAGATAATACTTAACCAGCGTTATCATTTATTACAAAAACAACACTTATAGAACACCCAAAAAAACATTATCATTTTTTGCAAAGACAACTCTTAAAAAACGTTATCATTTTTTACAAAGATAATATTTTTACAACACATAAAAAACGTTATTTTTTCTATTTATAAAATCTTTATCTATTATATTTACATCAGCAATTACTTGATCAAATCCTTATATTAAAATACCATAAAAGGACAACTGAACCATCTTTTTACTATTGAACCAAAAATATATCATACAATTCAAATAAAAAAAATAAAAAATATGTACTCATAATCCATAAACTTTAGATCCATGTTAAATTTATATAAAAATAAAAATCCTACAAATTACTAGACATGCATATTAGTTCCAACATATCTTGCTTCTTGGATTAAATCTTTTTGATAATATTGCATCTAGCTTCTCGGAAATATATAAGTACTCTTCTTGGCAAAATAAAAACTTCACTCTCAATTTCTTTCCATATTAAAAAAAGAAAAGTATTACATTATAATTAAGATGAATCAGCTTTCATAATCAATATATTAAATTATTATATTATAATTAAGATGAAACAACTCACATAATCAATACAGTAAATCCAATGAACAAATTTGACAAAGACAATAAGCTAACAACAGATGCAATATTTATATATTAAACTCAAGACAACAAACACTCTCACATAATTAATACAATAGACTATGAATAGATTTTACAAATCTAACACTAGATAGATTAAATATATAGTTTGATTAAAACTTATCCCTTTCGAATTTAACTTCTATGTTTATTGATTAAATTCCTAATGTGATAACTCAATACATTTAACAGATAAACAAAGTATAGCATAGCCTTCAAGTAGGAAAAAAAACCTGAATAGCTCTATCTTGTTTGAAAATCAGTTGTTGCATTAAAAGCTTTTCTTTTGATGTCTCTCCCTTGGATATCTTCTTATAGCCCTTCGACTATGCAAAAATGCTCTCTTCAATTTCCTATTAGGAAAAATTAAATTAATCGATTTGCTAGTATTGCATCAGTACTTAGAAAGTAGCAATTATGCATTATACCATTGTTCCACTATCAGCAGATAGAGTACCAATCGATGCCTTTGTCTTGACTAATGTTTGATGCCATATGAAGTTGATTTATTCTGTTTGGTTAAGTAATCATATGAATCAGTCGATTGATGATGCTTATTGGGTGATAAGAACGTAATGTTTACTCATACTGCTATGACATGTTTCCAGATTTCATTCATGTGAAGGAAAGATTATTACTTGATGGTTAACAAAGACTGCATGATGGTCAACATCAACACAAGAAATCTAAGGTTGGATAAAACTATTGCAGAAGCAAGAATCACAAAATAGAAGCATACTAGTATGTCAGAATGGATTTTCCATAGCCTTAAAAAGATAACAATTTTACATCTACTTCACCAAAAATGCTTTAAAATTTGAAACATACTAAGTTATTCTATTTTGTAATACGATGTTCAAAATAAAAGCTGCAACAAAATATAATATTTACAACACCTAATTAAAAGTAACTTCTTTTAAGAATAAATAAAGGGGTTTTCTGGAGACATTTAGCAAGCTTTACTAGAGATAGTTCTTCAGACTTCTTGTTTGATAAAGCCGCATGGACAAGCATATTTAAAGGATCCGAAGTGGTTTGTTGCCAACAAAGACATCAGTGAAAAGTCGAACTAATATACCTTTTATAATTTATTAATATGCCAATTACTAACCATTTCACTGGACTCTAAAGAGACATCCCCATCAAAAATTTGTCCAGTTCGTAGATGATTACTGTCACTCATATATTGATTTCTTAACAATGAACTCTTTGAATTTTTCTTCAACAAATGATTACCTGAGATGGACGTTTTAAGGTTTGCACCAGATCTCCATGTACCATGCCCACCCATTCGTTTCCATTCAACATAACCCTTGAGAGAAAGAACGCAATCCTCCCTGGAGTTCAAACAAACAGAATGGAAAGAACCAAATGGCTTTAAAACTGATTCTGTTAATAATTGTAATTTCCACAGGGAAAAACACATAATACTCGAGCAATCAGTGTTACAATATTCATAGCTTTGAAGTAACATTAAGTATTTTAAGTGCTTAAATTTAACATACAGAAATTGTATTGCCGAACTTTTACTTTTTAACAGTGCCTAGCTCTAACCTGTTCTAGATCAAATGCCTCAAAAGTGGATTATGCCCCTACACTTAGAAGCAATGAAGTGGTACACAACACAGGAACAACTACTTAAGTAAAAAAGGTAAACAAAGGCAAAAAAATCATTTATATAGAGATAAGGACACCTAGAAGAAATCAAAACAAAAATGACGTCAAATTTGTTCCTAATCACGTAAATAATAGAAAAGGGTATTTGAACCATATCAACATATTATCAATAAAAGTAGATGAAAAAATAATTTTGATGGTGATAAATCAAATTACAAACATCAATATTACGAGGGGAAAAAACACATACCTTGGCAAGATGAAAGGGGGCTACAAAATTAAGAATTATTGATCGGTTGAAGAGAGTTTTGTTATATATATAAAGTCGAGAGATCTTGATAAATAATCTTAATCTCTATTCCATTCTTAAGAAATAATAAAGATAATAATTAATCAAAGTTGCGGAAGCGTACCGGAATCCATAGTTTGCAATCGATCCTCGGAGATGATCTTCAATCTGCAGAATTCCTTAGGTTTCCGAAGAGTTTTGTCAACTGGGACCATAACCCCCTATTTATAGAATCTAAAGGTTGTATATTTCTAATTTAACCCCTCAACAAATTAGAATTAGCACATGGTATCTACAATATTTTATTCATAATAATTAAGCCCTTACGTCAAATCACATAATTCCAAAATTTAGATCACAATAATTTTGACTTATTTAATCTGATCCGGGAGAACGGTTTTTTCTTTCAGAAAAGTCGAGGGCCTGGTCGGGTCCGATCCAACATAGCCCGAATCGAAGATAGTCAAGTCGGGTCAGGCTCGGGATCACGGGCCTGGCCCAGCGGTTAATCCGGGGAGCGAAGGCCTCGACAGAAGAGGTCTCGGTGCAGGATCAAGCACTCGGGGTCGGTCACCCGAGGTCGGACACTCGGGGTCGGTCACCCGAGGTCGAACACTCGGGGGCGGTCACCCGAGATCGGACACTCGGAGTCGGTCACCCGAGATCGGACACTCGGGGTCGGTCACCCGAGGTCGGACACTCGAGGTCGGTCACCCGAGGTCAGACATTCGGGGTCGGTCACCCGAGGTCGGACACTCGGGATCGGTCACCCGAGGTCGGACACTCGGAGTCGGTCACCCGAGGTCGGACACTCGGGGTCGGTCACCCAAGGTCGGCCACCCGAGGTCGGACAATCGGGGTCGGTCACCCGAGGTCGGACACTCGGGATCGATCACCCAAGGTCGGACACTCGGAGTCGGTCACCCGGGGTCGGACACTCGGGGTCGATCACCCGGGGTCGGACACTCGGGGTCGGTCACCCGAGGTCGGACACTCGAGGTCGGTCACCCGTGGCCGGACACTAGGGGTCGGTCACCCGAGGTTGGACCCTCGGGGCCGACCTCCCGAGCTATGCACTCAAGGCTGGTCGCCCTAAGTCAGACATTGGTGGTCGTTCATCCAAAGTCAGGGAACCCCTAGCCGAGCTCCCTGAGGGCACTCCTTGAACGTAAGCTCAGGACCTGAACTCATCCAACTGATTCGGATTATTGATTAGAACGAACCTACCCGATAATTATGGAATTACCTCAACAATGACAGGCTGGCAGATACCGGACATAATCATTACTTGGCAGAGCCGCCTGACAAGTTAGATATTAATGTGAATTGGAAGAGACAGGATGTCAGGCGGCTGTGTCAGCCTCATAGAGCCACCAAAGCTGCTGGTTATACAGTCTGACAACTGGTTAATCCTTAATGAGATAGGACATCTCTGACATGGCAGAGGGCTTGCCTTCCCCCTATATAAACCCCCCTTTTGAGCTTCAAAAAGGGATCGCTGCCATTTTTGCAACCACGCCGCCACTTTGTGAGCTCTATTTAGGTCCGAGCCGAGTGACTTGAACCTGGTCCCTATTCGCACCCGAGCCCGACCCCCTGAGTTATAGTAGACCGGATACGCTACAGCAGACCGGGTCATCTTGGTCAAACCGAGTCATCCGCACGAGAACCGGTCTTCGCTTGTCGACAGGATCATAATCGATGACATTCAACATTTATAATTACATTATGACCCTAAAATTCTAACAATCTCCCACTGGGCCATATGCGTAAACTTATAAATGTATTAACTTTAGTTAGCTCAGAAACTTTTGTCATCATAACCATAGGGTTTCCTTAACAATCTCGTCCATTAATTATATAGACATAAGATCAATGCAGTCTTTGTTGTATCTTTCATAACTAAACCATCAATGGTCACATATATCAATACAATCAAATGACATAGATCAATTATGAATTTGTGGCATGAAAATTACATGCAAGGTGATCTATTCATGTCAATTTTCAACTGGTCCTCCTTAACCAAAGTGAGATAAAAACTTTAACTTAAGTTATACAAAGTGGAATGAAGTAAACATTAAACTTTATATCTGATCAGAAATTCTCTAAATACACAAGTTTCAGAGACATAACCAAACATATATTGAAAACAAATATAGTACAAACTCCCACTAAATCTAAATTTTACCAAACTGAATAACACCCATATGAGTGGTATGCTCATAAAAGACATTGAGCGGTAGACCTTTTTGTTGGAAACTGGATGGCTAGAGGGGGGGTGAATATAGCCAGACACTACAAATCTTGCTCTTTTGAGGATTTCTGCACTTATAAGTTAGGCAGCGGAATACAATTGTAGAAACGAAGAACAGCAAATAAAAACACAGGGAAAGCAAACCGACGCTAACACCGTGATGTACAAGGTTCGGGGATAACTTGCCCCTACTCCTTGGCGTGCCCGTAAGGTGGGCGATCCCTTGATCGTCGGCAGATCAAGCCCCGGAAATCCGGATATCAAATCCTCCTTCTCGGCGGAGTAACCTCTCCACAAAATGTCTCAACAAGTTTATGTAGAATGAAAAGCACAGAGACAATCAGAGACTTACAGAGCACAAGCAGATGAAGAGAAACGTTTACAAGCACAAACAACAACCCAGCACAACCTCGGCAAGAGCCTTCACTCAGCTCTTCCTTGTTTGCTTGTTGATCGCCTTGTCACGAGTCCTTCTTAGTGCTCAGGTCTCTCAAGCTTCAAAGAATGATCAAGTTTGCAGAAGCTTCAAGACTTGATTGCTAAGGATGGATCAAGTGTTGCTGCAGTAGAGAGAACTTCCTTCTCTTCATCGCCAGCCCACACTTATCCTAGCTGCCATCGCCAACCCACAGACGCTCCACACAGCTCCCAGCTGCTCACATGCAACAAGCCAGCTACCCCTGACCTCCTCTGGACTCACTGAACTCTCCTTAGTCGAGCCCCAGCCCCAGGTCAGCTTCCAGCCGTTGCCAGCAGCGCCCGTTGTAACCTGCGATGGAAAACTGCCCAACTTGCTCAACGGAAAGCCTCTTTTTGACCCTCCTTGAGTGTTTGAATCCATCCCTGTCACCTGCACACTCAATCAGAGGTTTAGCAAATGAATATCAAATGAGATCAGTGATAGCAGAAAAAATCCTGAGCAAAATAGACGTGATCAGACCCTTCTGACAGCGTATTTAAATTAAAGTTTTGCTCCTGATCGGTCGCCAGACCGATCAGGGAGAACCCTGATCGGTCACCCGACCGATCCAGCAGTCTTCTGCACACTCCTGATTGGTCCCCAGACCAATCCAGCATTCTGCTGCACACTCCAGATCGGTCCCCAGACCAATCAGGCTCCAGCCTGATCGGTCACTAGACCTATCAGGCTGCTCCCAGACCAATCAGACTCCATCCTGATCGGTCATAAGGAGAATCTCGCGACACTTGATCGTTCTCTAGACCGATCTGAACAGTATCCCTGATCGGTCACCAGACCGATCAGGTGTCGAGCAGTAAGGTTCCCAAAACCCACTGTATGATCCCTGATCGGTCACCGGACCGATCAGGGAGCCTCCTGATCGGTCACCAGACCGATCAGGACATGACCAGACAGATCAGGCTCCGTCCTGATCGATCATAGAGAGGAACCTGCGATGCTGGATCGTTCTTCAGAACGATCTATACAGTGATCCTGATCGGTCACTAGACCGATCAGGAGCAGATCAGCAAGGGAACTCAACCCACTTGTGAGCTCCCTGATCGGTCACCAGACCGATCAGGAGTCATTCAGTGAGTGAAACGCATACTCCCTGATCGGTCAGCAGACCGATCAGTCATCGCTGGATCGGTCACCAGACCGATCCACGAAGGAGCACCGTGCCAACTTCCCTGATCGGTCACCAGACCGATCCAGGCAAGCCCAAATGCACTCTAAGTCACGAGAATAAGCCTCCAACCCTTCTCTGACTCGTGTGATGCCCAGCTTCACTCACTGGGACTTCAACCTAGCCCTCCAAGCTAGGACCTGGCTTCACTCACCAGGATTTCGGTCATCCGGCTTCACTCACCGGGACCCGGCTTCACTCACCAGGATTTCAACCTAGATTCACTCACTAGGATTTCAATCACCTGGCTTCACTCACTAGGATTTCGATCACATGGCTTCACTCGCTAGGACCCGGCTTCACTCACCGGGATTTCCACCACCTGGCTTCACTTACCAAGACCCGGCTTCACTCACCGGGATTTCTACCACCTGGCTTCACTCACCAGGACCCGGCTTCACACACCGGGATTTCCACCACCTGGCTTCACTCACCAAGACCCGGCTTCACTCACCGGGATTTCCACCACCTGGCTCCACTCACCAGGACCCGATTTTACTCACCGGGATTTCATCCAACCTAGCCCTCCAGACTAGGACTTTTCACCTAACCCTCCAAGTTAGGACTTTCTCCATGCCAGCGTGCGATCTCCCAGATCCACCTGGACTTAACCCGAATTCAACCAAACTTAAATCATTGTCAAACACCAAAACAATAACCGGGCCAGACTGCATTAACACTTTTGTCAAAGGATCTGCTATCATGGAGTTTGTACCTATGTGTTCTATCAAAATCTGTCCACTTTGTACTCTTCCTTTCACAACAAGGAACTTGATATCGATGTGCTTCGATTTTGTAGAGTTCCTATTGTTGTTGGAATACAATACAGCTGATCTATTATCACAAAATAACTTTAGTGGTTTCTCAACCCTTTCTAAAATGCGCAGCCCAGAGATAAAATTTTTCAGCCATATTCCATGATTAGATGTCTCATAACATGCTATAAACTCTGTTGCCATGGTGGAAGAAGCTGTCAATGCCTGTTTGACACTTCTCCA